>PVIC010003623.1:0-60969 GCA_004025085.1 Thryonomys swinderianus | reverse complement strand
TAATTACAATGATTGATTTTCATAGGTTGAAACCTTGTTAAATCGCAAGAATAAATTCCATTTGTTTGTGGTTATAGAAGTTTTTGAATGACTCATTTACTTCAGTTTGCTAGTGCTTTGTTGCAGATGTGTGCATCAGTATTAATTAAAATAGTGACCTGTAATTTCTTATGCCTTTCTAAGGCTTTGCTATTGGTATCCTATAGAGTGATTTTGAATTAGGAAAAGTTGTCTCCCTTTCAGATCTTGGAAGACTTTGGAAATGCTTAGTGTTAATTCCTCTTCAAATGTTTGGAAAAACTCTCCAAGAAATTCATCTTATCTTAGGCTTTCAATTTCTGGAATATTTTTATTTATTGATTTAATATATATTCAAATTTTTAATATTTTTCTGATTTGCTTAAAATATTTTACATGGAAAATAAATACATTTCTTCTAGGTTATCATATTTATTGGCATATAATTACATATAATAGTGTCATTGTTTTCTCTGGGATCATTTGGGATATTTTATCTTTATTTCTATTTTTATAATTTTACTTTGTTTCTTAGTCTAGCCGGGTTTTCTCAAATGTATTGTTCCTTTTTTTTCTAAAAGCTACTTCATCTTTAATATTTTATTGTTTACTATTCTCTCATTTATTTCTCCTTTAACATTTATCATTTCCTTCGGGTAACTTTGAATTTAATTTGTTCATCTTATTCTTCTCATTCTTGTGGTATGTTGTTATTGATTTGAGAGTTTTCTGAATTTTTAATATAATGCACTTACCACCAAAAACTTGTTTATTTCTTACTATGTAATATTTGGTTCAGTATTTTGTACTTTCATTTTTTTTCACAGATATAATTGCTTCATGTTGTGTGTCCACTAACATTATTTTACAATTATAGTTATTTTTATGTTTCCATCTTATTTTTCTCATTGCTGAGATAAAATAGTGGACACTCAAAATTAAAGGGAAAAGCTTTATTTATTTCACATTTTGTGTAAGTTTCATTCTGTAATTGGCCAACTCCAAGGCAGGTGGCACATGGCAGAGGGGGTGTGACAGAGATGAACCCTTTCAGGGTAAGCAGAAAACAGCAAAAGCAATATCAAAAGAGACTTCAAGGGAGTCTTTCTTCTCCTTTTACCTTACAGAATCGTTTAGGACAGCTATCACACACTTAATTCTAGTGGCCTTGAGCTGGTCATTGCATCCTCAGTCAGCTCCAGAAGAAGCCCCACCTATGACTGTAGGAGGCTTTAGGGGAACATCTACACGCACCCATAACAGTTTCCTTATCTTATTTTGCCTACCAGAATTAAAAGAGATGTATATACCAACATGCCACATTACAGGATTCCATATTTGTCTACTTACTTTATCAGGATGCTTTATATGTTCATATGTATTTTTATTGTTATCCAATATCCTTTGATTTCAACTAAAGAGATGCCTTTTGGCATTTCTAGTAAGGAAGGTTTAGTGGTAATAAATTTCCTTAGCTTCTGTTTACTTGAAAAATGTACATCCCATTTATTTTTAAAAGCCAGTTTTCTGTAGTTCCTATTCTTGGTTGTGATGTTTTGCTTTCCACACTTTTTGAATATGGTTACCCCAGTTCTTTCAGACCTGAAAGACTTCTACTGAAAAATCTACTGATATTGTTATGGAAGCTCTGATGTATGTAATAAGTTGCTTTTCATTAGCTGCTTTCAGGATTCTCATTTTGAGTTTGACATTTGACAATTTGATTTTAATGTGTCAGCTTCCTTTATTTCATCCTAGTTGGAATCCAATAAGTTCCTGTAATTTAAATGTCCATGATTTCTCCTAAATAAACTCAAAGAGCCAAAAAAAAAAATGAACTCAGGAAAAAATTTAAAAATTCAAAATAATGACAATGTGATAGAAACTATATTTCAAAACCAAATAGAATTTATAGAGCTGAGAAATAACTGAAATGAAACATTTCCTGGAAGATTTCAACACAGCCTTGATTAAGTTGGAAAACGTAAGCCAACTAAAATTTAAAACAGCTAAATTTGAAATTATCAGTCAACAAAACCAAAAGAAAAATATAAGAAATGTGAAGAAAACTGAAGAGACTTATTGTACATATATTGGTGTGCCTGATGGTGTTCTATAAGTCTTTTGGTTTTCTTCAGATTTTTTTAAAAATTTGAATTTTTAATGATACATTATATATACACATCATGATCACACATGACATCGAGAATTTGTACCAGCATATGACACAATTTAATTCTCATTTTTCCCATTCCCCCACTCACCCTGAAACCCCTGCCCCCTATGTACATAAGCTTTGTTTCCCTTTTTTAATTACTTTCCTATTTTTTCCATGAGCTCATATTCTCTTCTTCCATCTAGTTTCTGTATCTAGTACTCTATAGGAATGAGGTTTAAAGCCTTCTGTTCAAACAATTTGTTGACTGATCCTAATCACATTGATTGTGTGTGTGTGTGTGTGTGTGTGTGTGTGTGCATGCACTTAAAGGGCAAGAAAAGCCTTTAAATTTAACCCTCAGTAGACTTTGTGTCATGCTGGCAAAAATTAGAGAAGACAGGAGAGCATATCCAATGTACGGCTTCTCATTTAAGAGTAGCATAGAACTAGTAGTATGTCTAATGTTCTGGCTTTTTTTCTGTGCCCAAGGGACTGGATTCTGTTTTACCTGACTCAAAGCATGATAAAGAACTGCCATACCTTGGATCCCAAGAAGCTGCTGCAAATAATGAAGAATCCATAGCTTCTTAGAACATTGTAGAAACTAGGGCATTTAGTTGGCTTTTAGAGTTATAAAGCTCTGTCTCTGTCCCTCTATCTCTGTTTGTCTCTAGCTATACATATGTGTGCATTTGTAACTGAACTCAAAATAAATTTGCATAGTGTGAAAATATTTAATATTAATTTCTTAGCTGTATATGAATATTTTAATGTACACATTGATAAAGAGAACTAAAGTAACTCAGAGTAAATCAAATTCTGTAAACTTTTAATAATTTGATTTTTTTCTTTACTATGAATCATTTAGTTTAATTGCACGGTGGAATCCTATAGTATAGCAGCTCAAAGGATTTGATTTCAATGTATTTGTTTTGTTAGAACACAGTCTTAAAAGTTCAAAAGCCTAATGCATTTAATAAGCTATCTAAATAAACCTTAAAGATAATGGATTATTTCAGCTATTTGTTAAAAGTGTCATATTTTCAGAAACATTGATCTTGAAATGAATAAAGAGATACCATTCTACAAGAAACCACAAATGTATAATTTTAATTTGTGCACTCTTTTAAATTTTTACTGTGAACTTATAACATTCTCAGTAAGTACTTATGGAATCCTTGAATTTTGCTCCTTGAGGCTAGTTTTAGAGCAAAAGCCTTCTCATAAACTTAAGAATTTCAAATTCTAACAGCTAGAAGATTCTTTACTCCAAACGTCATGTACTTTACAAGTTTTCAGTAATTGTCATGTAATCTTATAAGCATACTTTCTCTTTCTCTAAAACTAACTAGGACTAAACAAACAGAGGTAGATTCTCAATATCTACTCTCCTTTTGTAATTTCCTTGGAGTGAAAGTTATAACTTCACAACCTTTAATATCAATTATATTTCAAGTGTACCACTGAAAATTCAGAGGACGTGTGAAGATTCGGATGACCTCACAGTAGGTTCGTAAGCAGCAAATGAAAAAGATCTCAGAGGATCAATTTTTCTTCCAGAGAGCTATTCTGATTCATTAGTGTTAAATTGCATGCTTCCATTTCTGAAGATTACCATGAACTCTTTTTGAATGAAGCTGTAGATATAATTTAAAATTGTCCTATTCTGAGTAACAGAGGTAGAGGTAAAGACTTCAGCATCAGGCAACTATGGATTCATATATGAGTTTCAAATTTTACTGAGGTATATTCCTTTGGAGAACTTCTCTGAAACACATTTTGTTTGCTGGTGAAAATGTCATAGCAGCACTCTTCTCGATAGGATGTTGTATTTTTTGTTATGTTGCTTTAGGGTATTATGCTATCCAGCTCTTCATAGCTGGGACAAAATAAGAAAAAATAAACTTAAAGGAGGGAAAGTTTACTGGGTTTCATGCTTGTAGGAATTTCAGTCTACACTCAGCTGGCTCCTTTTTTTAAATTATGAATTGCAAACCAGAAACATCTTGCAATAAGGACAACATGTGGAGAAGATGTGCTCAACCATGACTGCCAGGAAGCTAAGAGAAAGTAAATTAAATTCAAAGGGACAGGTTAGTGACTAGATTACATCTTCAAATCATATCACTATAGACTCACTTCTTTATTTCCAAGTTTCCATCACCTTCCAGTAACCTGTTGCTAAGGTGGGTACCCAAAGATCAAATCAATATCCCAAAAATCCCATCTCTAAACTTTGCTTCTTTGGGGAGAATACTTTCAGCACGTGAGATTTGGGTCTACATTTCAGATCCAAAGTATAATAAATATCAAATGAAATAATACAAATGCTAAGTGGAATGTACATTAAAATCTTATGAATTTATTTCTATTTCTAAGGTTTCCATTCTGTAATTATAGAAAGCCTAGGCTTACAGCACATTACTGAGTAGAGTAAGTGAAATTATTTGGAGACCTTTGGTAAGAAAAGAGGAAGGACCATAATATTATGTAAGACAAAAAAGAGTTTATTTATGTACTGAATTTTCAAGTCACCTAACTTAACTTTGGGACAAAAGCTATTGGCCAATTTTTAACAAAGTTTAACCTAAAATGTTTCCAGGCTTTGATTTTATGATGATTATCATGATTATCATATTTACTTTCACTTTTTAAGATCCCCTTTAATGGTGTCATGTGTTAAATTAATGGTTATTACTGATGACTGAGTTGACTATTAAAGTTACCATATCAAGTTACCATCAATGGGACTGCTCAAAACAATTTAATCAAATTTCACCTTTAAAAACATCTTTTAGAAGTACACACAGTCTGTATATAGAAGATAAGGAGTACAATGCTCTTGGTCTTATCTACTAAAATAGATTTTGATCATAAATGTTTGCTCTTAAAAAGATTATTATGGAAAAAATCGATGATTAATACAAAGAAGTCCAGATAAAATAGGAACCTTGCAAAGGGATGAATTTGTATATTAATATTAACCTTCACAGAATAAATGAATAATAAGGGTAACTATCTTAAGTTGTCACTTTAACCAACAGAAAGAAAACTTTGGAATTGTTATAGTGAATTTTGAACTCTATTCTTTCAAAATGCATGTGATAATTTTAATTTAATTTCTGAAAAACATCTGGCTTTTAAAAAGTATAGCTATGTCATCTACTTCAAAAGAATCAATTAAGATACTATCTAACTACATTTTTGAAAAATGAGAGATTTAAAAACTGAAAGTACCATGTAAAGTAAGACTTTTTTTCATAATTATATGAACAATTAATTATCTCATTTATTCTAAAAGCAGTCAGGTAAGACAGTCCATATAAAATAAAAATTAGCTCATTCTCTATCCCTTAGCTAAAAATAATTTTCATTTTTCTAAAAATGATTTATTTAAAAAGTTCAAAATACTTTCAACAATGAATACTTTTTGACAATGAAATAAGTAAAAGCTTTCTATCTTATGAAATCAAAAGAATATTCTCACTTTCCACAGCTATTATAATTCATATTTCTGCCAAACAAATAAAGAATCCCTCCAAAAGTACCCACTTCTTTTACGTTTATTTTCTCAGTTAACTCAGCAACATACAACATAAGTTTTTCCTTAGAGTTAGCTTTTTTTTCTGTGTATTTAATTCATTTTTAAGTAAAAATGAAAGGCATAATACATATTTGATAAACCTGACAAACCTGATGCTACTGTTTACTACTCTGAGCAGGGCAGTTTTAGTTGCAAAACTCAACATGAAAAAAGACTGGATATTTGAAAATAATCTCCAGGAATATTATACATTCATTTAATAAACTAAAATCTTCATTTTTAAATTAGTACTAAATATTTAGACTTTTCACTGAAGTAGATATTTGTTATTTTACTGCAGCAAAAAATTAAAGTTTAAAAGTATGTGACTATGATTTGGATATTAGGTGGGGAATATCCCCCAAAGGCTCCTTGAAGGCTTGGTTCTTAGTACTGTCATGTTTAGAGGCGGGGCTTTAGAGTGACTGGACTGTGAAAGCTCTTAGCTTTTCTGTGGATTAATCCATTCGTAGGTTCCTTACTATGGGCATCACTTGAAGTTGGTAGAAATTAGTAGGAGAGAAGTAGTCACAGGGGCCTGGCCCTAGAAGTACAGAGTACAGATCTTGTCTCTGGTCCCTTATCTCTCTTTCTCTGTTTTTCTCTCTCTCTCTGTCTCTTCGTCTCTCTGTCTCTGTCTCTGTTTCTCTTTCTCTCTTTGCTTGGCTGACATGAAATGAGCCATTTTCCTTTATTATACTATTTATCCATGATGTTTCTGTCTTGCCACGGGCCTAAAGCAACAAGCCATGGACTGAAGACTGAAACTGTAAGCCAAGATAAATGTTTTCTACTTGTACCTGATTTTCTCAGGTGTTTTGTCATGGTGATACACTGCTGACTGATACATATATTTTAAGTGATAATTATTCAGTTGGAGGAGCTAGTACAAAAACACTATAGACTTCAATGACAAGTATTTAAACATTTATTTCTCAAAGTGATGAATGCCAGAAAGATCAAGTACAGACTGATCTTGTTCCTGCTGAAAACCATTTTCTTAATTTGCAGGCAATTTTATTGTTGTTGTATCCTTCCATAAGAGAGAGAGAGATGAAATTAGCTCCCATTTACCCTTTCAAAACAGGGACAAATTTCACTCATCCTTGTGTTTCTACCTTCATAATCTAAGTATCTCTCCAAATTCTCTTCTTCAAATGCCATCACATTGGGGATTACAGTTTCAACAAATGGATTTGGAGGATTGCAAATATTCATCCAATATCAACAAGTGCTTATAAAATTTTAAATGCTATCAAGCAGATGTCACCCAGTTAAAGATCTTGTTACTGATTTGCCAGTTGTCTGGCACTCAATGATTTGGTTTGGGGGGGGTGTTTTGTTTTTTGTTTGTTTGTTTGTTTTAGTTTCTTTGATACAGGGTCTTGCTTTGTACTTCAGAATAGCCCTGAACTCACTGTGTAGCCCAGGCTGGCTTCAAATTCATGGCAATCCTCATGCCTCTGCCTCCCAAGTGTTGGGATTGCAGGCGTGAGCTGCTACACCCATCATTGTGGTATGGGGCATTGGCAATCAAATTCTGAACCTTGAGCTTGCCAAGCAGACACTAGAACTACTCAGCTAAGTCCCTGACCCAATGATTTTTTAAAAATCTTTATTGGTACATTGCATATACACATCATGATCACACTCAATGTAGAGATTTCTACCAATACATGACATGATTCAATTCTCATTTTTTTCCCATTCCACTACCTACCCTTTAACTCCCTGCTTCCTATATACATAAGCTTTTTAAGAAAGAATGTTGTCCCAGTGATTTATTTTTGACAAGAACAGTAACAGGATTTTGTATTCAGTATAGGGGGATGGAAGATTGTACCCTCTCTTTCTCTCCCTCATCTTCTCCCCTCTCCCTCTCTCTCCCTTTGTGTCTCTCTGTGTCTCTGTCTCTGTTTCTGTCTCTCTCATCCTCAAGGGGTAAGCGGTCACCTTGTCAGCTTTCCTGTGAAGAAGGGCATGTGACAAGGAACTGAAGGAGGCCTGCAACAAACAGCTAAAGAAGCACTCAAGTTCCTCAGTCCAGCAATCATTAAAGAATTGAACCCTACTGGAGATTGGAAGTGCATTTGTCCCCAGTGAAATCTTTAGATGAAATAAGAGCACCAGCCATCAGTTGGATTTAGTCTCATGTGAAATTCTGAAGCAAATAACTCATCCAAAAAAGGTATGACTAAATTGATGACCCATATATTGGAAGATATATTAATTTGGGTTTTATAAGAAAATACTATAAACAGGATATTGTATATAAACAATACAAATTTATTTATATTTCTCAACTTTATGTTGTTCAATATCAAGACATCAGCACATTTGGTGTCTTGCCAGGGTCTTCTTCCTAACAGTTAATACCTTCTAGCTTTGTCCTAACATATTGTAAGGGGTGAAGCCACTCTCTAAGGTCTAATGTATAGGGAAACTAATTCCATTCTTTTTGTTTTGTTTTGTTTTGTTTTTTGAAATAGGGTCTCTCTGCATAGTTCAGGCTGTCCCTGAACAGACTAGGTAGCCTCACTGGCTTCAAACTCACAGTGATTCTTCCTGCCTCTTCCTCCCAAATACAAAGACTTCATATGTGCACTGCATCCAACAGTAATTCTGTATTTCAGTGCTTACCTCTCATTCCCCAATCACTTGCAAACACTTCATCTTCTATCATTATGTTGGTGGTTAGCCTATCAATATATGAGTTTAGGGAATAAAATTCACTCAGTGGCATCAGATAATAAATTTATCTTTAAGATACTAAATGTATAGTTAATTATTATACAATAATATAAAACTACTTCATAGCAATTATAAATGAGATGCCAGAATAAACTTATGTATTATAACACTAATCACAAGTTATTAGAATGAGCTAATTTTTATTAGATGAAATAAGAGAGCTTACAAAGATATACTTTGTAAGTAATAAAAATGCTGAAAGTAAAGGAATAAAAATATAACAACTATTATACCCAGAAATATAAGAACTATAGAGAAGAAAAAGAGAACTCTAATCTCCTATCAGATACTATGTTAGGCAAAATAAATTTATATCAAGACGAACCTTAAATAATAACGAAGAAAATGCTCTGAAAATTTAAAAATGCAAGAAAAATAACATTATGTATAAAATAAATAAAAGTTGACTGATATGACATATAAGAGGTTTCAGAATACAGGGAGTACAGTAAATTAGTCATTCAGAGCTATCACCCAGTAGCTACCAGTCATTAACAGCTAGACCACAGTGTCTTCCTGCGGATTGTAAACAATTTTACAGAACACCTACACCAGACCAGATTACAAGATTACAGGTACCATAGAATTCATCCAACATGTCCTCTATTAGCTTACATGAAAACGACTGCTTCTATAATAATGTTTAGTCCCAATCTGTTCCTCTTGCTGAATGAAACGTTGAAGATATTTAACCATGGAAATGCCTACATTTTAAAGATTATGCAACCCTGAGCATATCCAATGGCTTTCAAGTCTTCCCCAAACTGACTTACACATGTTCAAATCCTGTAGCACACCCCTCCTCACATCCTATTACTAAAATACCACATATTTCCCCATAATATGCTGTCCTTTATTGCAATGAGCCAATTAATTTAATTTGTTTGACTCTAGATATACACCCAGTAGCCTTTCAAGATATAAAATCTAAAGCTGACAGTATTATCAATGGTATTGTTAATTTAAATTTAGTAAGGAAAGTGGATAAAGAAGATGTGGGGTTTTTTTAATAAAATGAAGTATTACTCTGCCATAAAGAATGACAAGATCGATCCATTTAGGTGCAAATGGAGACATCTGGAGGATATACTAATAAGTGAAATCAATAGATCACAGAGACAATTCCCGGATCTTCTCTTTGGCATGAAAACCTGTAGATGCAAATGAGCTCTAGAAAGTAGGACAGCTTTCATAGAGTGGAATATTTCTATAGGAAACTTGGTGTGGGAATGTGATGAGGGGAAGGAATAAATATGTTACAGAAAGAAAATAAAAGAGCATTTATAAAGGGGGGAGGAGGTGTGGGTGGGTAGGGATATGGGTAAAAATGAGAATTAACTTGTGGCATATACTGGTACAAATTCCCAATGTTATATGTGATTTTGAGATGTATATAAATTGTACCAATAAAGAATTCAATTAAAAAAATTTAGTAAGGAGAATGGAAGTACAAAAACCACAAATTAAAATAAACAGAAGTCAGAGCTTCTGAACTTTCAAGTAAAATTTACCTACTGAATCTCATGTCCATATATAAAAACAGTGTTAGTGAGGTATTAAAATGTGCTTTCAGACTTAATAAGTTTTAATTTGGTCCACATTAACTGTTTTCTTGTCTAACAATGAAAATGGTGCTACCTTTGCTAATTCTTCAAACCATGTCTTTAAATATATCAATTTTTAGGTATAAATCAACTAATTTGAGAGCTGCTGGAAATTTGCACATTTAATTAACCTTCTGTTCTATTTTCTTTAGCAATATCTATCATTCTACAAATGCTTTACTGAAGAATGAAGTGCTTCAATTTTGACTGTTTAAATACACTTTTTATAATGTAAGTCCATCTTTTAATTTTAATAAATTGTAAAGATTTAAACAGATCAAATTAAATTAAGCTTCTTAGACAACTGAGTTGACACTTCAGACAATTGGATCACAATGCTGGTAGATACTTTGGCTTTCCTAGATAAATTACATATATGATAGTCATCACATTGGTCTTTCTGTTTTAGACCCCATGACCTAATACGGTCTAAAATATATTAAAAATAAGCCTTGTTAGTTCCTTTTAAACTCATCAAAAGATCTTAAAAATTTGTTGAATTTATTTATTGCAACTTGATATCATGGTGATTAAAAGTATTACTAATCACATAAAACAGCTGACTCCAGATTCTGTAATTAAAATGCACTATCCTCACCACACTCAGAACAAAGTATCTTATTGATGATATCATACAGTACTGAGAATTGCATTCTATTTCCTACTAGAAAAAGCTAAGAAGTTGCTAGAAATATACTTTATTTATTTAAAATTGAATACAATTTTTAATTTATTTAAAGTATGAATTCAAAGAGATCAATTCTTTATAGGACTCAAACACTATGGTAAAAGTCAGTGACAATAATCTAGATTTTCTAAACAATAATATATTTTATACTAGTTTTTCAGAATACATATTCCACATTTTCCTCAATATTCAAAAATGAAATTGGAAAAATTATCTAGTGAGATTTTTCCCAATTATTTTGTATTTATTTATGTATACATTTAATTTAACAGTTAAGACAAAAAGTTTGCATCTATGAAAATGCCACTATGAAACTTATTCTCTATAATTGATATATACTAATAAAAAGTTTTCTGATGTCAACTGATATCCTCAACATAAAATACATTCAGTTATGCTTTAGAATTCAGTGCATTCCTGAAGATTTCTGTTGCATACAAAAACCAAATAATGAAAGTCTCCAGAGTATAAGAGAAATGTGATTAGGAACATAATATTCAAAAAAATATAAAAATACTAAATGATGGTAAAAAATAGTTATACTATTTGCATATTAAATTGTTGAAGCCATATAATATATTACCTAAAGGAGACTAAAAATTGTTTCAAGGGCTAGCTTATGGATTTTTATGATTCTTAGGAAAGGAAGCCTGAAACCAGATGGAAATTTCTAATATGAGATATGGATGGATGTGGCTCAGCACCTGAAGTATGCTGGGGTAGCTGGTAGATGTCTGCATGCACATACATGAGTTTTGCATGTTTCTGTTTCACTGGGTTAACTGGGTACACAGGTCTAGTTAGCCTAGGGCTTCTTGCAGATGAAGTCATCCACTAGGGAATATGCAATTCTTCTCTTGCTCATGTTGGTCTCAAACATATTAGTCATATTGGAACAAATTTGTTTATTTTGCCAGAATTAAGACAAAACTGACTGTAATACTTTTCTACTTTGGAACCATAAAGTTTGAAAGCTAACGAAAGTCTCCATGTTTCATCTCTTCCTAATCTTGTTTTCTTGAATGACTCATGCTGCAGCAGAAGAATTCTGATCTTTACAAAATTTATTTAAGCTTATACAACACATTCAGGTTGAGGAAGATAGCCCTTTGTTACTAGCATTTCTTTGAATTTAAAACCCTGTCTTTTCCTAGATACATCTTTTCACTTCATACAAAATTCTAGTAATTGGTCTTTTCCACATATTTTGAAACATATACAAAAATCACGTCATTGATCACCATACAAAGGAAGTACTCCAGGTAGCTTACAATCATCTGGTGGAGAAAGAGGAGAATATTGCCTTTCAACGAGATGAATATTCATGCCAGTAACAGAGGACAGAACACTAACTAAGAAGATTCAATTCGTTTGTCACACACTGGAGATGAAATCTGCCTAAAAATGGACCTGTTGTCCATCATCGCTAATGGCAAATGTTACAGATTAACTCCATTGAAAGCACCCTACAGTAAATGGCAAGCATTACAGAAAAAGCTGAATAAGTTACTTGCCTTTTAGTGCCCTTAAGAATCTTTTGTAATAAAGATCAAAACACTAAAAATAAGCATTTCAAACATTTATCAGTGATATCTTTGAGCTTATTTATACTAATTTAATACTGTAAAAATAATTTTAGCTTCTTATTCGAAGTTCATTTAAAATTTAAACAAGGAAAACATTTTAAATGTGTAATACTTACAATCAATTACTGAGTACAATTTACCCTATCACTGTTTTCATTGACTAGCTCTCTGTTTCTCCCATGTTAAGAGGTTGAAATGGAACACTATTAACATTTGCTATGGAATAAACAGGGTGAAAAAATTAGTTCAGAATTTACTGTCACTTGGGTGAAAATTGAGAAATCCACTTTCAGAGCAAAGGCCCACTGGAAACTTAGTGTGTTCAAACAATGTATCATAACACATTGTATACATTGCAATTATTCTGTTTACAATAGTTAATGCCACTAGTTTAAGGATGTGAATTTTAAAGTTTAGTTTCAGTTTCATTATATTTTCCAAAACTACATAATTATATTGTGTAAACTCATTCCAGGTTTATTTCATTTCTTGAACTATATATTTAGATTCTGAGGTTTGTACCTTAGACAAATAGACTAACTTGATTTTTTAGATATATAATACTCTAAACAAATTTTATCCATTCAAATTTAATTCAATCTCCAATACTATTTTCATTTTTGAGGCTAAAATAACATTTTTAAAAGAAAAAATGTTTAGGGCTGGAGGGTGAGCTCAGTGGTTCCGGCGTCTGCATTGCAAGCACAAGGTTCTGAGTTCAATCCCCGGTAACCACATACAATGCTGGGCGTGGAGACTCATCCCCACCAGCAATCAGTATCACATACCACAGGGCCGGTTGTGGTGGCTCACGCCTGTAATCCCAGCACTTAGGAGTCAGAGGCAGGAGGATTGCTGAGTTAGAGGCTTGCCTGGGCTACATAGTGAGCTCAGAGCCAGCCTGAACTACAAAGTGAAACCCTGTCTCAAAAAAAAAAAAAAATGTTTAGTACATTATGTAAGTGTCATGCACAGGTACTTTTGGGACCATTACTAAGCTATGAAAAGAATCTTCATTTGAAAAATAATTATTTTAATCAAGGAAATACTGTCAGTTCTACAATGACAAATAATGCCTTCTCTTAGAAAAATGCCACTGTGTTTCTTCTTTCAATAATCACTCTTTTTGTCTTCATTTTGTATTTGATACCAAAATTGTTCCCTATCAGTTTGAGGTCATTTAGACAATCTAAGAATGAAATGCTATGAGACAGGCAATAATAATACTGGAGCAGGAAAAAAAAAACAGTTTAACTTAAAACTTCTGGAATATTTAGGTTCACAATATTTCAGACACACTGATTTTACAAAAGGAAAATGATCTGCTTTTAAAATATTTTTTCAATAAAAATATTGAGAAAAAAAGAAACTGATGAAGTAATTTATGAAATAAATGTTGAATTAGCTTGGTAATTTTCTTCAGGTTATTATGATGAATGCTAATTAGACTGCACACTGCCAAAGAGGTAACATAACACAAGCAGGATTTTAAATGTGGAAAATAAAGGAGATGCTGAAAGAATCAAATAATGAACGCAAACCAGCTTCCTTTTTCCTCCTTAGGATTAAATTTTAATTAAGAATTAGAACTATAATGTAATTCTAAGTAGCTGTGCTCCTCAAAATTAAGGAAGAAAAACTAAGTAGATCTCCAATATAATGTATTCCTATGAAGTAGAAAAAGTAAACTGTGAAAAGTGGAAAAAGGAATAACTTATTACAAAAAAAATTAAAACAAATCAAGATGTTAACTCATTTTAATTTCTGATTATTTTTGTCTGAAAAAAGTCCATTCACAGTGACTATGTCTCAACCATATTTTAAACAGAGTTGATTAGTGGATATGGTATTTGGAGGCATTTGAAAAAGCCAACATTGTTTTCATCTCAGTACTTGAGATGCTAACAGACTGAATATTTCAATTTCAACCTATTTTCTATGAGACAATCAGCATTTTGTGAACAATTTTTCCCTAAGAAAAACATTGACCATTAGAGGTCCCATCTGACCCTGCTATTCCCCTGTTAGGAATATACTCAAATGAATTAAAAGAATCATATATAAAGTCATATGTGCACCCATGCTCATAGCAGCTCAGTTTGTGATAGCCCAATCTTAGAAACAACCCAGATGCCCATCAACTGGAGACTGGATAAAGAAGATGCATGTGTGTGTGTGTGTGTGTGTGTGTATGTGTGTGTGTGTGTGTGTTTAAATAAAATGGAGTATTACTCTGCCATAAAGAATGACATGTTTCATTCATTTATGTGCAAATGGGCACACCTTGAGGACACACTAATAAGTAAAATAAATAGATCCCAAATATGTAAATACTGTATCTTTTCTCTGGTATGAGAACCTGTAGATATAAATGAGTTCTAGAATATATGGTAGATTTTTGTGAAATAGGAAATATTCAAAGGGAATGTGGTAGGGGAATGTAATTGAGGAAAGAATAAATATGAAAGGAAAAAGAAGGCACATGTATATAGGGGGTGGGGGATTATGGGTGGGTAGGGTTATGGGTAAAAATGAGAATTAACTCATGTCATATACTGGTACAAATTGCCAAGTGTTGAGTGTGATTGTGAGCTGTGTACAAAATGTACCAATAAAGAATTCAATTCAAAAAGAAAAATACAGAAAGAAAAACACTAACCATCTCCACATATGTTATGGGAAAGTTGTCTTGTGAGGTGGTGAATGTAGTATTGTAAAATATCAAATTTAGATAAATAGGTCTGTTTCTTGGCCTAGCCTTCAAGTTTATACTTGTGCAATTTTGATAGCAACTCTTACTTACATTCTAGCTCTAGGATTTGGGTCAAACCTGCTCTTGAATCAGGCTACATTTTTTTTTCTTTGTTTTGAAAGACAGAGTTGAAGAAGTATCTATTAGTAAAATATGTGGTTTATTACCATATTTTGAAAATCCCTTGTCAAACTGCACATTAGCTACCCTTTAAATATATAACAATTATATTTCATCATGTCTATTGGGAATTTTTGAGGATAAATTCTGTAACTCTTGATGTTTTTTTCTGTGAAAAATGCATATATGGAATAATTTAAGATGTTGGCTTTGGAGCTAGACCCACAGAAAGTGTTAACTTTGGGAACATATTACCCATCTTGCCTCTATTTTTTTGTTCTGTTTTGTTTTGTTTTGTTTTGCTTTTTTTGAGACAAGGTCTCGCCTTGTAGTTCAGGCTGGCCCTGAGCTCACTATAGTGCCCAGGCAAGCTGCCGTGAACTCAGCAATCCTCCTGTCTCTGCCTCCCGAGTGCTGGGATTACAGGCGTGAGCCACCACGTCCGGCATTGTAGTATGCAGTTCTGATTGTTGGTGGGCGTGTCTCCACGCCCAGCATTATGTGTGGTTACCGGGGATCGCACTCAGGACCTTGCACTTGTGAGGCAGGCGCCGGAACCACTGAGCTAACCCTCCAGCCCCTTTCCTCTATTTTTTTAGTGGAACATTGAGGAAAGTGAAAATTGAGGCTGATGTATGGATTAAATAGTTTGATTCTTATAAAATGTATAGAAAGACGTTTGATTCTAATTCAGCCCTCAACAAATTATAATTATCCTAAACTTGATTTATGAAATAAATTTATAAAACATTACATTGAATGGGAAAGACATGCCATATATTAACTACATGTGGTATTTTTACATGTGACTAAAATCTAGCATATACAAAAGGATTTTACTCTTGATTACCAGTATTACAAAGTACTATATTATACAAGAAAGACACTTAAAAAGACTTTGATTATATTTCATGGGATGCATACAATATATTTAAAGCAGGTGATCACACTAATGTATTTATGTAGGATAGCTACGATTTTATACAAGGAAGAAATAAGTGCTCTGTGGCTAATAGGAACTATACCACATCAGTAGGAATTAATTTTGAGTTAAAAAAAATACTTTCCACTCAGGCCCCAGGTGAGTGCTCAGTGATGTCACTTTGAGTGTTATTGTACCAGGTGGGAGATGGTAGCTTTCATCCTAGGCAGTACAAGTGAATTTGGGCTGTCATTTGCTAAGCCACACCTGCTTACTTATGGATGCTGGTCCATTGGAGGCCAGTTTTCCATGGAGGGTGATGTGGGGACTCCTGGCCAATACCACTGGGGTCAAAATGCATCAGGTCTCATTCAATATTTGCAGTGAAAATAGATTTGTACTTTGGAAAGCACATCAGTTATATTTTATTTCCATAAGCCAGGTTAAATATGGCTAGTCCTTTTAAATCTTAATAATGAAGATTAGTGTCTTGAAAATGAATTCTAATTGGCTCAAATTATTCTCTACTAATTCTACTGAAATATATAAAGCAAAAACTACATGAGTATGATTTTAAACAACCACACAATTAAATTTCAAATGAAAGAAACTCTTATTGATCCAAGGTACTGGATGATGTTTTCTGACACTACATTAATACTAATACTTAAAATTAGGCCACAACTTCAGGCTTTCCACTGGACAGCTGTGAAACTCTACCCAACTGGTTTAACGTTGCTCTCTTCCTCTGTTCTGTAACCTGGAGTAATTGGAATGATTACATGAGATAATCCACAGCATATAACGATCTCTGGATCATCATTCATGTTCAACAAAAGGTAGATATTACATTTATGATGTGGACTCTGTTGGTGGTGAGAATTTTCAGAAAATACTGAAGACTCATTCTGTAACCTTTTCTGACACAGGGAAGAAAAATAATCTGAAATTAGGGAGACAATATTACATTAATATCTCTAGGATACCTGGATTAACCTGGGGAAAGATTAAAGCTATGGGTGAAAGCACTAGATTTCTATTGAATTTTCTTTTTTTTTTTTTTTTGAGACAGGATCTCACTTTTGTAGTTCAGCCTGGTCCTGAGCTTACTATGTAGCCCAGGCAGCCCTTGAACTCAGCAATCCTACTGCCTCTGCCTCCTGAGTGCTGTATGTGTTTACCCGGGATTGAACGCAGGACCTTGTGTTTGGGAGGCAGACACTGGAACCACTGAGCTAAATCTCTGGCCCAGATTTGTAATGAATATTTAACATCTGGAGTTTTTACTCAAGGCAAAAGAGTTGAGTAAAATGAAAAATGGTCAAGAAACACTAAGAATGACTAGCCTTATAAAAAGAGGCACGAGTTTTTGTAGAAGCAGAAGAAAAATAGAAGGCAATATTTTCAGAGAATCAAAGAGAAATGACTTCATGACTCCAAAAAGGTCAAGGTGCCAGGAAGTGAGTCCATCTCATGAGAGGCAAGACTGAGAGGGATCTTTGGATGTGACAGTGTGATACCTCAGTATCTCAAGAGCCACCTTAGTCAGTAGGGAAGGATGAAGATGTGATCATTTAGTTGCAACTGAATGATAAACTCAAAGCATGAAAGAAGACAGGAAGCAAGATCAGCTCCAAACCATCTTCCTGTTAGGCCCACTTTGTGTGCGAGAAGAGCAGAAGCACAGAGAATAATTTGCTTGCCCTAAACTATGAGTCACAAACACTGAAACTGGTATTAAAATTCTGTTCTTTTCGGGGTCCCTGAAACCACAGTCCTCATTTGGATGTTCAATTTGTAATTAATTTTAACAAATTTAATTTACCCACAGATAATGAAGAAAAATACATTTCTCTTGGCTTATAGATGAAATTCTTTTTCCGTTTTGTTAGAAATGAACTCTGTTAGAACCTGAGAGACTTTCAAGGGAAGAAATCCTTTTAGTATCTGGTCAAAATATTACTTAGCTACAGATAAATAATTAGATCATAAGACTGCTCACTGTGGTGTCACATTAAAGAAAGAAAACTTTTGTTGACAAGGAAATTAGCATCACTGGCCAAAGAAAATTGCTTCTATAATTCTTCATATTGTAACATGGTTTTGAATTTGCCCCTTGATGTGCCTAGTGTAATTAAATTGCACTTGTTTGGGGAGAATCAGGCAGTTACTTCCAGCTTCTGTTTATCCCCACCTTTCCCTTAGACAAGAAAATAGTTGTTTATGCTACACAGTAATTAAGATGATAGGATAATTTCCTGAGAACTGATCCCAGAGATTATATGATTAAATTTCACAGATGCTTCAGCAGAATCATTCGTTGGGAAAATTTTCAAAAATATCTGTAATTCATCAGGGATCTGTCAGAACACACATTCTTAAGACCTTTTTATTCCCTAGAACCAAAACTGAACTTGTGGCATATTGTAGTGTTATGTTGGAGAAAATGAGATGGGTACTTTCTGTTTTCTCAAAAAGTGTTGTAGGGGATTTTTGCAACAAATACACACTATTGTCTTTGAAGCACATGGGCCTTTTACACTGTAAAAAAAGCAGACTCCCAGATAAATACTTTAATGTATGAGACTATTTTATTAGTAAATTAGTAATTTTGCATGTTATTTAATAATAAAATCAACTTTAGCCTACATGGATAGAAATGTTATGGTGTACAAAACATCCATTTACATAGAATCTTTTTAGTTATGGCAAAACTGTAATTAAAAATCTTCTCCCTACCTCAAAAGATGTCTTAAATACACTAACAGTCATATTTTTATAAATCATAAAAAAGAATTTACTCTCCAAATTTATACAATACATGTTTTTTATCAACATTTTATGCAAGACAATAAGCAAAATAGATAAGCCTCACTATCATGGAGCTTACATTATAGCTTGCAACCTGTGTAACAAGTAAAAAGAAAGAAAGTAGTAGAATAGTATGCAAAAGGTATAGAGAAAGAACATATGACAACATCTCATAGAGATAAAGAGAAGATAAAAAGCTAATTATGGAGACATTAGATTCTATGAGGAAAAATAAAGTAGGATAAGACAGTAAGAAGAATATACAGGGGAGAAATGAGTGAGGTAGGTGAGGATAATATTTAGTGGATCTATGAAATAGCTATACAGATGAAAAGGAAGAGAAGAAATTAGATTGTTTTCTGAAAAGCCTTATGAGTTCACTCTTCAAACCTTAATGTTTTCGAGTCATACCACAGAAAGGGAGCTCTAATCCAAAGACGGGTGGCAATATGATGTTTTATTCAGTTAGCAGAGGGAACACCCAAGGATTTGAAAGTGTATGCGATGGAATGAATCTAAATGGAAGAAAAGGAGGAAAAATGAGACAGAAATGGAGAGAGAGGTGGTAAGAAGATGCCTAAACCAATTGAAATTGATTCCGCTAAGTTCACAAAGTATTGAAGTCAGATAGTAAACCAGAACCAGAAAACTGTGTTACTTAATAGTGGATTGCAGATAAATACAGACTCTTTGCTTCATTTCAGCGAGTGTTAACCTATGTGTGAAAACATTTTCACTGAGCAAAGATTTAAGCTTCATCAAAGATCCCCACACAGATCTTTGGAACTCTTGTGCTGTCAGCTTTTTACAAGAGTAGGACTTTACTGGTTTTTTCAGTTACCTCAATGCCACCAACTCCAATTTCTTTCTCCTAGAGTCAGTGACAATGTACTACTCAGACAAGCCCAATCTTGAAACTCCCCCCACACAACCCAGCCTGCCCTTTCATCTACAGTGCCTTACAAATAATTACACAGGCTGTCAAAGTTTCCATAATATTTTCCTTTTTTCAAACAGTCCTGCAATAGCTGTTTTCCAGTATCTACAATGATCATAGCACAATGGTGTATGTAGACGCTATTATTCCATCATGCAAGAAAACAGAAACCACTTCTAGCAAACAAACAGAAAAACAAAAAAATACACACACCCCAAAATCTGGAAAATATTTCTGTTGTAGGACTTTTGCCATGCCTAAAAATTGATCATAATATATAGATGGGTTCGAACATGAAAAGTAAAAAGAGGTCAAGTTGTTAATTCAGATCTCTCCTCTTCAAATTACTATATCTCTTCAGATACTGTTAAATTTGCTGTTTGTCATGATTCCAACCCAGGTACTGACTTTATGAAAGGGAAGTTATCTTCATGGCAGAACATGATTTTTTTTTACATTTTGACAGCAAATCATTTCCTAAATTTTTTTTTTTTGAGACAGGGTCTCGCTTTGTAGTTCAGGCTGACCCTGAACTCACTATGGTGCCCAGGCAAGCCGCCGCGAACTCAGCAATCCTCCTGTCTCTGCCTCCCGAGAGCTGGGATGACAGGTGTGAGTCACCACGTCCGACATTGTGGTATGGGGTATTGATTGCTGGTGGGCGTGAGTCTCCACACCCAGAATTCTATGTGGTTTACTGGAATCAAACTCAGGACCTTGCACTTGCAAGGCAGGTGCCGAAACCACTGAGCTAAATCTCCAGCCCTCATTTTCTAATTTTAAAATATCGACTTGTGCAGACAATGTTCTCTTTGATTATTGGAAGGACTTATGGTAACTATACATTTTTTTTTCCAGACTGCTGCTGACATATTGATAATCAATTGATTTGTTTACATCTTTTAGAATACCACTTCATTTTATAGTCACACATCTGCTATTTTTAGCTTATTAGAATACCCCAGGTGCAAAATTGGAAAATGCCTTTGAGACTTTTACAGTTCTGTCCCTTTTCATCGTTGCCAGGCCCCTCTAATTTCTTCTCAGCATCCTATTTCAGGATTTCAAGAATCTTTTGTGTGATTTCTTGCATAGATAAAAAACTGCGTGGTACTGGCAAAATAACAGACCCAAGGGCCAGTGGAATAGATTAGAAGATGCGGAAACAACCCCGGATACACTAAGCCACCTTATCTTTTTTTTTTTTTTTTTTTTTGAGACAGGGTCTCACTTTGTAGTTCAGGCTGGCTCTGAGCTCACTATGTAGCCTACGCAAGCCTCAAACTCGATAATCCTCCTGCCTCTGCCTCCCGAGTGCTGAGACTACAGGGGTGAGCCACCACGCCCGGCACTGTGGTTTGTGGTATTGATTGCTGGTGGGCATGAATCTCCATGCCCAGCATTGTATGTGATTACCGAGGACTGAACTCAGGACCTTGTGCTTGCAAGGCAGGTGCTGGAACCACTGAGCTAACTCGCCGGCCCAAGCCACCTTATCTTTGACAAAGGAGCCAAATATCCCCAGTGGAGGAAAGACAGCCTCTTTAACAAATGGTGCTGGAAAAACTGGGTTTCAACCTGCCAAAAGCTAAAGCTAGACCTATCTCTTTGACCATGCACAAAACTAAACTCACAATGGATATGAGACTTAAACATTAAAACAGAAACACTAAGCCTGCTGGAAAACAGATTAGGTAAAACTCTTGGAGACATTGGCTTAGGCAGAGACTTTATGAATAAAACCTCTCTAGCACAAGAACTAGCAGAAAGAATCAACAAATGGGATCTCATCCTACTGAAAAGCTTCTACACAGCAAAAGAAGTCGCTGGCACTGCTAAAAGACAACCAACAGCATGGGAAAAAACCTTTACTAGCTGTGTATGAGACAAAGGGCTATTATCTACAATATATAAGGAACTCAAACAGATCAGCCTCCCCAAGTTTAAAGACCCAATTCAAAAATGGGCATCTGAAATGAACAGACACTTCTCAGAGGCAGAAGTCAAAGTGGCCAAGAAACATATGAAGAAATGTTCAACACTACTGGTCATTCGAGAGATGCAAATGAAAACAACACTGAGATTTCATCTCACTCCTCAAAGAATGGCCGCTATTACAAAATCAACCAACAATAAATGCTGGCGAGGCTGTGGGGAGAAAGGAACCCTTCTCCACTGTTGGTGGGATTGCAGACTTGTGCAACCATTGTGGAGATCTGTGTGGAGATTCCTCAGAAAACTAGGACTAGGGTCCCATTTGACCCTGCTATCCCCCTGCTAGGAATATACCCAAAAGAATTTAAAAACTCACATTGGAAAGACAGATGTACACCCTTGTTCATAGCAGCTCAGATTGTGATAGCTCAATCTTGGAAACAACCCAAATGCCCATCAACTGGAGAGTGGTTAAAGAAGATGTGGTTTTTTTTTTTATAAAATGGAGTATTATTCTGCCACAAAGAATGACAAGATCAATTCATTTATGTGCAAATTGATACACCTGGAGGACACGCTAATGAGTGAAATCAATAGATCACAGATAGGCAAATACCAGATCTTCTCATTGATATGAGCACCTGTAGATGCAAATAAGTTCTAGAAAGTATGACAGTCTTTGTAGAATGGGAAATTTCCAAAGGAAATTTGGTGCGGGGATGTAATGAGGGGAAGGAATAGATATGATTCTGAAAGAAAATAAAAGAGCATGTATAAAGGGGGTGGGGAGGTGGGTGGGGATATGGGTGAAAATGAGAATTGACTGTGTCATATATTGCTACAAATTCCCCTATGTTTTGTGTGATTGTGAGATGTATATAAATTGTTACCAATAAAGAATTCAATTAAAAAAAGAACAGCTATAATTTTTATTGGATACAAAAGGTAAGTTTAACTGAAATTATTAAATGAATTATTTTCCATAATGTACTATTGCTCACAAGATAGAATTCTGTGTCCTTAAAGGTTTTCTTAGCCCTTTCATTCCTTTCTTAGGAAATGTTAGCTTATATTTCATTATTTGGTGTTTTTGAATGATCCTTGGTTTTTATGTAAGCATTTTCCTGGTATTGTACAGAAATATAATTTTTGAGATTTTATATTTTTAGAAAATAAAAACATAATAATGACAATATACACATTATGGCTGAAAATATATTCTTATTCTGCTATAGATATTTTAATATCATAATAGTTACAAGTGAAAAACACTTCTGATATTATTTTTCTCTGTAACTGCATTTATAGAAATTAGGTTTTTTCTAACATTATGTTATATTTAGCAGGAAAATAATTCTTAGTTTGTGGTGTTTATTAGGTTTTTTGGAGTATCTACTATTCTTCAAATGTACCATTTAAAGGGGTTTGGTTCAGGTATCATCCTCTCTTGAGAACTTCATTGTTCTTCCTATTTTCTTCTTCTCTAAAATAACAAGCAATAGTTTCTCTGTGTCTCTCAGACCAGAAAATCAAGATGAGATGTTTCTGATATTTTTACATTGTGTTGTTTACTGTCTTCTTAATACAGAGAGCATGTGCAATGGACTCCTTTGCTGGACCCAACCCATGATACCATTTTCTATGTATTTATGTAGTCCCTCCCACTAAGCATTATGTTTTCCCATTTCTTGACTGTAGTTCAGCCACAGTACCTAAATGGAGGGAGAGGAGTGAGAGAGAATATTGACATTCCAGGGCTTAACACATGAAAAGTTCTCCCACATACTTTCAAGTCTCCATCATCACGAGTGAAATTAATCTCAGGCATCTGTTGTCCCTGAATTGCACCCCAGCTAAGGTGCTAATATTTGCATTCCTGCAAACTGTTCCTCACCAATTCTGCTGGAACTCTTCACACATTTTGGAATCCCATCAGATTCAAAGAACAGTAACTTTGTCAAAGGTGTAGCTAAGAAACCTGAATTTGGGGAGCTCCACAGATTAAATTCAACCGCTCACTACTTTGAGAAACCAGAGACCTTTGGGGATGACTCATGGGAAGGAAAGTATTCACTATAGCCACACTGGGAGTGAACAGGGGAATGTGTGTAATAAACCTGGTCTTCACAACACAGGTTTGGGATTATATAAAAAGGAACAAGCAGAGGACAGCAAGTATGCATAATCAAGCAGCTGTGGTCAAGTCCTGGTCTGGTTATCATTGGTGCTGGTCTGGTTCTATAAAGTCCTCTGAATGCTTGGGAAATCCTTCCTTCTTGAGGAGGCCCTTGGTTTCCATCATGATGCAGTTTGCCTATTGTCAGGTTCAGTGCTCCTGGGGGCTGAGAGAAGGTGAGGAGAAATGACTCCTAGAGGAACAGACCAGAGGATCAAAATGGAATCAGTCACTTCAGTGACTGGAGACGTGGATAATTCTGAAGAAATTTTTGTTATGGTAGAAATGCAGCTAAGAGGCAAAGGAAAAAATGGAGTATAACTCTGACACTCTGATATTCTTCTACATGTCTTACTGCAGAACAAAGATATATATAGTATCTGTCCACTTAAATTCGCTCATTTAATTTATACTATCTTGTGATATATTCTTCAAATCCCTCCTGATCATACCATCTTCATCATGTTACTTAGACTGGAAAAATGTTCTTTCATTTTGTTTATTTCCAGGTCAAAAACAGCTGCTTCTTATGAAACCCCCAAGCAGCTAACCTCTGGCTTATGTTTCCCTTGATTTCTTAAGATCAACAACAGATCAGTGAAGAGTCCATAAAACAGAAAAAAGTCCAGAAAAAAAAAAGCTAATGTCCAATTGATTGTTGACTATTACTGATGGTTAAGGCTTCCTTCTCTTCCACATCCTCAGTGAGTAGAAGAGGCTGTTCCTGTTCTCCCGAAATGGCAAGAAGAAGGCTTTGGAATCGCCGGGGGGAATATTTCACTCCTTCATCTGTAAAACCCGGGGGCTGCAGGAGATGACTGCACTGAGATTCCTTCAGACTGACTGCTTGATCATGGAGCTTCCTCCCAGCTCTCACTGGCGAGTCTCCACACACAGATTAGATTTTGTATTAAAAATATTCAAGTAGGAATTATGTATGTAGCAAACAGTGGTAGTTTATGTTATTATGCATTCTAGTTGATGTTATCATACATCAGCAGAGATACTAGCACAGAGCAGCATTTGTCATTTGATCGAAAATGTAAGAATTATTTCCAGGGTTTTTTTTTTTTTTTGAGTCATTACTCTGAATCACACTTAGCTTTAATTTTGCCATGCGAC
The DNA here is from genome assembly GCA_004025085.1 of Thryonomys swinderianus. Taxonomy (NCBI): domain Eukaryota; kingdom Metazoa; phylum Chordata; class Mammalia; order Rodentia; family Thryonomyidae; genus Thryonomys; species Thryonomys swinderianus. The sequence continues at coordinate 35,806 of PVIC010003623.1, read as the reverse complement.
TAAGTTTCTGGAGCACATACATCAAGAAAGTGCTCATTTATCACTCTTCTAGCCTGTGTATTTCCCAACTAAGGAAAGTAATTCAACCACATTACTGTGGAATAATGATGTGTCAGATTTTCACATTAAAATGATCCATTTGTTACCTTTATGAGTATGATCAATCACTGCATTCTTGTTTCTAATCTAATTTTAAAAGACTTGTTAAATAATCTCACCTCCTTAGTACTTTAAAAATATTTTTGTACAGAAAATATTCAACAGTAATCTTAGTTAAAGGCCCTTACTTTAGATTTATTTTAAATGAATATTTACCAAAGGAATGAAAGAAAAAGAGCCAATATCATATTGGCACATATATGATTTTTTCTTAGAGACAAATAATATTTTTCATTTTTCTTATTCACAGAAATGTGTACAATGATAATTCTAACAGTTAATATGTGGTAAAGAGCTATTAAGGGGCCGGAGGGTTAGCTCAGTGGTTCCGGCGCCTGCCCCGCAAGCTGAAGGACCTGAGTTTGATCCCCGGTAACCACAAATAATGCTAGGTGTGGAGACACGCTCACCAACAATCAATACCGCATACCACAATGCGATGAAGCATTTTTGCACAAAATTTCCTGAGGTGTTCTTAGGAGAGACTAATTAAGAGTCTGAAAGTGCAGAAAAAAATAATATAAAGAAGCTATCAAAGGAAAAATTCCAGGTACTGTAGCAGCCTCAGTCAGTCTTTTTGGGAGCTCCAGAAAATAAATTATACTTTGAAATGAAAAGGAAATTTTTTTAGTGGCACACCTCCAACTCAATTTACCAACAGTTACCCTCTGATGTTCACAGAGTTGAGAAACTAGCAGTGGGAATTCAGAACCCAGGAGATGGTGCCTGGAGATGATGTTTCAGAAGCCAAACATCACCAGCAGTGTCAGCGGTGCAACCATATTCTTCTCGACAGCATTATTATACAATTACTCATCTACATCTGATTTGCATTTTGGCTATTCTTTGGCAACTCTTTTACACTGAAATGTATGCTCATATATTCTAAAAATTATTTTCTCTAGACAATCCTTATTGTATTCTCATCATATTTTACTTCACATACACACTCCCTCTCCAGTTCTTAGAAATTCCTTAAAGGATAAAGTATTTGGTAATCATTCTGGATAAAAGAGAATATGAGGACATACAATTACAAGTCAATGATAAAAATTTATATTTCTTTCTATTCCTTAAGCTATTTAATCTGTACCAGACAACTAGTAATTGATTCTATGTTTAAGCCTGGTCTTTTTTTTATGATCAAAGTAAAAACAAGTAGGTATTTATTTATCTATTAAAATATATAACTAATCCAGTGGAAATTTTCAGAAATGTCCAATTAGTGTACAGTTCTCTCAAATCACACTCACAACGTCTCTCCCACTTCAGTCATTATGTTGGGAAAACTGGGATGGGTATTTGAGTAATCAGAATTTTCAGATAAAGAAAACTAGAACAAAACAAGTTAATGAAAGGAAATAGATCATGAAAACAAGTTTCTGCTTTGAGTTTTCCCTTTGAATCTAAAGAAAGAGGCTCTTTGGATCTATACAAACATTCCCAGAGCTGAAGTCCAATGCTCTGGTTACAAGGTAGACAGATAACTCATCAGATGGAGCAGCCTGCACTATTAAATGTTATTTGTTAAAGACTGATCATAAAGTAAGGTTCATTAAATTACATTTCAATTATAAGATCACTAAATGTTTTCTTATTTGCATCATTTACCATAAAATAAAATGGTTCCATCAAAAAAGGAACAAAATTCCCTTAATTTAGCTTTCCTTAGCTTATAATAGAATAAAATCAGAGTATATTGATTAAGAGTATTTTAAAATCAGAGTATATTGATTAAGTACAGTGTTATAATTTCAGGAGGATATTGGCCATTGCTTCAGATAAAAAGATAAGTACAATGTTCAGATAAGTACAATATTAAGAGTAATGCTTGTTCATTTTGGTCTTCTAGCAATTACAACTGAAAGGAGGAAAATGTACAGTTCTATTTAAAAAGAAGAAATATTTCCTGTGTTTTTGGAAAAATATGAGACATATGAACACTTTCATAATTTTTCATGGTAATTGCAAGTGTATTACTCTTTTTTTGCTTCCCTCTGTGATAGTAGATTTTATATGCATGAAGCAATGAATAATATTTCAGCTTTTAAAGTCTAAGCAGCTCGATTATCCCCTCATTTATGTCTGTAAATCATAACTGAGAATCCAAAGCAAATATTTCTGTAACAAATTCAAACAAAACCTCTTAGTAGTCAAATGATGTCCTCTTTTTCTGATCTTGTCTATATCAGGCACTGGTACATGGGCAAAATATTAATTATTTTTTATCAGGGAACTAGAGCTAACTAAATTTTGAAAATATAGAGCTTAATCTTGTTCTAATCCTAAGCTAAAAGTCTTAGGGGGAACTTACAAAGTCAAGAAAAAAGAAAATACACGTATATAGGGGGTGGGCATTGTAGGGTGGGTTGGGATATGAGTAAAAATGAGAATTAACTCATGGTCTATGCTGCCCGGAGCTCAAATGTAGCTTATCTCAAAATGTACAATCAAATTGCATAATATAAACAAAGAATAGAAAAAAAGTATTCCATATAAATGGAAATCAAAAGACAGCAACAGTACTAACACTACTCAAAACAGTCTGTGGGACAGAAACTAAGAGACGAGATCATTATATAAGCAATTAGCTCGTGAAACACACATGACAATGATGCATGCACTAAAACTTGGGCATGTCTATTCATATTGCTATGGTTTGGATGTCTCCAGAATCTCCCGGTTGAAGGCTTCATCCCAGAGATAGTGCCACTGGGAGGGGGCAGAACTTTCACAGGTGGGTCCTTTTGAGTGGTGAGAAGGTGATGGATGCAACGCTTTGGATCTAAGAACTCAAGAACAGAAGCTCCTTGAGTTCCCTCGGGGGTGCCTTGGAAAAAGTACAAGGGCCTCCGTGTCCTTGCTCTCTATCTGCTCTATTTGCGATATGGCTCTTTACTCCTTCCTACATGATGAAGTGCCATTCGTTGCCCTCACCAGAATCCAAATCAAGGTCACTGCTCAATCTTGCATGCTGAACCTCCAAACCTATGAGCTAAATAAGCCTCTGATTACCTCAGAAGCAGCCATGTTAGGTGCTTTGTTACAGTGATAGAAAGTTGACTAATACAAATAGCTGGTGAGCGTTAATAGCTATGAAGAGAAAGACAGCAATACCACAGGAGTAAGGAACTTTAAACCCCATGTACAAAAATGGATAAATAATCCAGGAAGAATCAATAAAGAAGTGACAGACTTGTAAAACTCTCTAGGCAAAATAAACCTAACAGACAGACTGAACTTTCCCTACAGCAGCAACACATACATCTTCCCAAGCTACACGGTATGCTCTGTAAAGACCACAGGTTAGATCAATATCAAGCACAAACGAATTTGAAGTCACATTAATACTTTGCCACAAAAGAGGTATAAAAATAAACATCAGTAACAACAGCAATTTCAGGAAATACACAAATATGTGGAAATTCAGCAAAATGTAGCAATGAGATGAAGAAGAAATCAAAAGTCAAATTTTTAAGTGTCCTTAATGTTCCTAGAGATTCATTCTGTTGTTTTCCTTCTGACTGTTTAAGCTTCAGACTTAACTCATTTAATTTTTATTTTTAAAATAGTACAAGAATTTAAGTTAAAGATGATCCCATTAAGTCTCTATGTTTCATATTTACATTGTAATATTATCTTTAATAAATTGGCTACATGTAAATTTGACTAATTGAAAATAATTTGAAAATAACAGCCCCAAAGTCTGTTGTTTTGATTATCCTTTTATTCACTTCTATTTTAACTGGTTTTACACTATACCGTAATCTCTGTGTCTATAATGTACAAGTGGTTAGTATGATATATCTTTTAGCTTACATGTTTATATTTTGTACTTATTCCATGAATTTTTGGAAGAATATCCTTAATTATTGGATAAGCATTCTTAATAAATTTAGTTAATTGTTATATTTTAGGAATACACTATGCTCACATTCCTCATTGGCAATTTGTATCGGAACAGTTTTTAAATTATGGCCTCCAAACATTCTAATAGTTTGACGAACTTACATCATTGAAATATCAAATATTCAGAAAGTGTTTAAATAAAATCAGATTATGATTTGTAAATAACTCAGTGTAATTTTGACAGTTTTTTACTTGAGGCAGTGAGAGGATATCAGTTTATAGTTTTACTCTATCTCCTCTATGAATTGCTTTTGCTATTACATACTAAAGATCATTATGACAAAAATCTTATTTCTTCCAAAATCTAAATTATTACTACTGGCTCTACTAGTTTTTAGTTGATAATTATATTTATAATTAATATATATTTATATTTATTTGTCTGTGATCTATTTTTTTACTTTTAATGCCTTTATATTTGGAAGAGAATATAGCTTGATTTAAAGAAATCTAACATGAAAATCAGTGCTCTTTAATAATTCATTTTGTTCTATTTACACTTAATTATTGATATAATTTATTCCACTATCTTTATTGGTTTTTATTTATTTTGCTTTTCTTTTCTATTCTTTTCCTCCTTTTCTGACTCTTATTATGAATTTTTATCTCTTCTTTTTTTAGCATGTGGACACTATCCTTTAAATTTACCATTTTTCATTATAAATTCACATTTTAAACATGGCTTTAAAAGCCTATAATACTTTCCATTTCCCTCGTCTTTTTTTTTTTACCTCAAATCCATGTAATTTATTTATCATATTATACTTTAAAGAATTTTTCCACATTTTAAAAACTTAAATATGTTTTTTGGGCCGGAGAGTTAGCTCAGTGGTTGCCTGCCTCGCAAGCGCAAGGTCTTGAGTTTGATCCCCGGTAACCACAGATAATGCTGGGCATGGAGACACGCCCACCAACAATCAACACCGCATACCACAATGCCGGACGTGGTGTCTCACGTCAGTAATCCCAGCACTTGGGAGGCAGAGACAGGAAGATTGCTGAGTTCGCGGCAGCTTGCCTGGGCACCATAGTGAGCTCAGGGCCAGGCTGAACTACAAAGCGAGACCCTGTCTCAAAAGCAAAAAAAAACTTAAATATGTTTTAGAGCTCGGTTGTCCCCAAAATAGATTTTCTCTACCTTTTACCATACTTTAATTGGAAAAACAATAGGATTTTTTTGCAAACAAAATGCACTTTTCCATAGTGAGCACAATGCAGGGACATGTATGTCATTATCCATTCAGTCATCAGTCACATGGGTTCTTAAAGGACAGCTTCTCCAGGACTCTGCAACAGGAATCCCAACAGGTACAGACAGATCAGATGGAGCCATCCCTTTTAATTTCTATTATCCTCCTCATTCTATTTGTGTGACAACTGCAGAACTGACAGGTAAAGATAATGAAAGGAAACCCGCTGCAATAGAAATCATTGTTAGTTGCTAAAATTTGAAGGATGTAACTTCTTCCTCTCCAAAGCAAAATTTGTCTAAGTCAAAAAGAATAAATTCCTTTCTTAAGCATAAATAGTGCATTACATATAGATAGATCAAAGAATTAGAAAACCATGCATTCAAAATTGTCTTTGTCACTTCTTTGTTTTAGATTTCAAGTGACAACCTCATCTATTCTGCAAACATTGCCCTGCAAAGCTTTCCCCAGTCCGGTAGTCTGAATGGATACATTTCCACTTAAGTGCATCTGCTTCTAAAACCTACACTCACTCCATCAGGGCTTAATTGCTGCCATTGGGTCTAAAACCATCCCAATGAAGGTTACTGTCTTCACCAAAACTGTATCTTATGGGTTCATGATTTCCAAGTGTCTGCCACAATTTAAACATAATTGAAACTGGATAAAATATACGTTATTGGGGCTGGAGGGTTAGCTCAGTGGTTCCGGCACCTGCCTCGCAAGTGCAAGGTCCTGAGTTCAATCCCTGGAAACCATATTCAATGCTGGGCATGGAGACTCATGCCCACCAGCAATCAATACCACATACCACAGTGCCAGGTGTGGTGGCTCACGCCTGAAATCCCAGCACTCGGGAGACAGAGACAGGAGGATTGCTGAGTTCCGGGCTTGCCTGGACTACATAGTGAGCTCAGAGCCAGCCTGAACTACAAAGCAAGACCCTGTCTCAAAAAAAAAAAATATATATATATATATATATATACATTATTATTATAAATTGGACTTAATTGTTAAGAAAATTCTTAACTGGATTTTAATAATGTGAGGTACTCATAGTAGGATGTTCAGAGATAAACATTTTCTAACATAACAATATTTAATTGAAATAAAACTTAGAGGTTATCAGTTATTCTTCCTAAATGGTAAATGTAGAGGAATCACAATGTTAATTTAAAAGCAATGAGTTAACGGAATGTGGAGAAAGAGTGGAGATACACTGCTGTTGCAAAATGGAGGATGAAGAGAGTTAAGAGATAAAATAGTCAATTTTTTAAATTTGAATCTTTATTGTTACATTATATATACACATCATGATCACACTTAATATAGAGAAGTTTTACCAGTATATGTCATGATTTAATTCTTTACTTTCCCATTCCCATTTTGATTTGGAAATCAAAAGACAGCAACAGTACTAATATTAGTCAAAATAGTCTGTAGGACAAAAACTAAAATGAGATAAGACCATTATATAAACAATTAGTTCATAAAACACATATGACAATGATGACATGCTAAAATTTAGCACTTATGACCCCCTACTGACTGGAGTGCCTGGCTAATAATTTTAACAATAAAAATATTGTCAGATATTTCCAAATACACTTCCACATCTGTAGTTCTGCTGTTGATTGAAAACCACTGGTAGAACACATAGTAAATTATAAATAAGATAAATCTATATATTTAACAGCAAACTTATTTTAATAGGTGACATAAATAGGAAAAAGCTCTTATGAAAGTACAAAAAAGCAAACCAAAAAAGCAGAATAATCCCCTGAAAAAGTTAATCAGGACTTCTTAAAGAAGATTATTCTTGTACTTACTATTAAATAAAAAGTACTATATTAACCAGGCAAAGGAGTTTGTGTGTGGACCTTCCAGGAAGAAGAAAACCTATTCAAAGATCCAGACCTGGTCAGTAAGATTTTACAGAGGGGAGCAGGAAGTTCTAAGAACAAGGGGGAACATTTGGGATCACAAAAGGCTACTGCGTGGACTAGAAGGGTGGACTAGTGATAGATCTTCAAAGAGTTTAAGTGAGACAAGAAGCAGCATCACATTCTGAATTTGTGTGGAGACATGACAGTTGTGTGTACAAGCAAAATAGTAATAAAAACAACCAGTTAAGAGTGTAGTGTCAGCAGGTCTATTCTGGCCCAGATCAGTCGATCACTTATTTCTCTCGCTGTGACCTTTGTTATACCAGTTGTAATGAGACTGATCCTTTCACAAAATGAATCAAACTTTGTAAAAGACCCTGATATCAAAATTTTAGTGGCGTGGGATTAGGGAGAAAAGCACAATTTGCACAAAATTTGTGTTTTACTTAGCAATGTGATATTTCTATATAACCCATCTCCTGACTTCCCCCATACTTTCAATCAATCTTCCATACTTAATATAGCAGCTGCATGTTCTATTGCCGATCTCCCAGCAGGTCAAGCACAGGCTTCGCCACTTGCTGCTCCTTCTGCCTGAATGTTTTCCTCCAGAAATCCCCAGAACACACTCCTACTTTACTCATTCTCCACTGCTTAAAGAGACCTGCCCTTTTCAGGTTAGATAGTGGATAAAATAGTTATTAAATATGATATCAATAGAGAGAAACATGGTTAATTATAAATATATAGAAAGATGTGCAGATAGATACAGGAAAAGGCAGACAGAGGGACAGAAGGCAGCAGAGAGGAAGGATTGAAAATGCAGAGAAATAGTTTTATAGATATATAAAGAGATGCTTTTTGAGGTCATTCTGTAGATTCCAAAGAATCAGGTAATTGTTTTTAGCTTTTCCTTTCTCACTTTAAGTTAATAGCTCCTTTAAAAATATTTGTATCTGTATTTTGCAGTTGATTTATATCTTATCTTTTTCTGGTGAAAAACACATTTTCATTCCAATGACACTAAATAATTGGATAAGGCATCAATACCTACCTAGCCTGAGCCTATTCAGTAATTTCTAAAGGTATAAAATTCTAAGACATACGAGTAAATTTTCAAATATGCTTGTACTTAGTAGGCAGTATATCTGAGCTAAATATGCAATTCAAAATTATATTTATAGCACTTACAAGTAAAATGTTAAATACATAAAATCACTCATGACAATGCTAATGGTTATTATATAATAGGTTCACTTTATTTTTCTTGCTAAGTTTTTTAAAGAAAAGTACAGGAAACCAAACAAATTATTGTCTTGGAATATATGTGCTGTATTGTAGAACTTGCATGTCTGCAAAAGACCTGTGAGTTAAAGGTTGGATCATCAGACCTCCCCCGCCCAAGACTGAGCACTTGGTGGGAGAACGCAAGGCCGTGGGAGGAGTGCTGTGGAAAGGGCCACTGGGAGCCCAGCTCCTTCCTCTCTCTGTTCCTGGCTCTTGGCCACGCACTCCCTCTGGGACGGACTGTGCTAACACCAGGCCCAAGCAACCACGACGGACACCTCTGAAACTAGCAGTCAAAATAAATCTTTCTTTTTCTAAATTTAATTTATTTCAGGAATGCATTACAGCAACATATAATAACTACCATAATATATTTACACACATACATGTGTATATGTATGTTCCTTAGTTTGCCAGAGAGTAAAAGAAAACCAGACTATGTTTGAGCTCTCAGCATTCTTTAGAACTGATATCAGCAACCAGGGCTGTAGTGGGACTAAGATGACCTGGCTGAATCCATATTAAACGAGTTTTCCCCAAATGAGAAATTATTCCCTTAGAAATAAATGTTTCCATTCAAATAAATTTTGAGAACACCGCAGACTTTTCCCTAGAGATTTACTATTCACATTTACTTATTAAAGACTGAGTAGAAGTCACATGGAAAGAAACCTTTGTAACACTGTATCAGTGTTTCCCGAGTATTTCAACAATCAGTCTCCAGGCATAACGACATCAGAGCTAATGTTAATATCAGATTTAAAGTCTGCTCTGTAAAACACATTCTGCGGATAGATTACCAGGAAGGAAAATTTCAATCTTGCTTGAATCTTGAGAAGAAAGGCTAAGTTTCAAATCAATCCTCCAAATTCTTTATGTGGATCAATCTGAACTTACAAAAATTATACCTTTCCTCAGGCCCGAGATTTAGCTCATGGTTCCAGTCCCTGCCTAGCAAGGGCAACATCACTGGTTTGATCCATGGTAACCACATGCAACAATACCAGGAGTGGTGACTCACGCCCACCAGCAACCAGTACCACATACCACAGTGCCAGGCGTGGCGCCTCACGCCTGTAATCCCAGCACTTGGGAGGCAGAGGCAGGTGGACTGCTGAGTTTGAGGCTTGCCTGGGCTACATAGTGAGCTCAGGGCCAGCCTAAACTACAAAGCGAGACCCTGTCTCAAAAAAACAACAACAACAAAAGTATACATACACACACACACACACACATATACATTACATACATACATACACACACATCCCTTTCCTACAGTTATTATTTTCAATCTCCAAAATGTTTAATGATACAATCAGTAATAAGAATGTGTTATGAAAAACAACTGACCATTTTAAAAGAGAAGAAAAGTATCTGTTGATCCTAAATTTAAAAAATAGATCTGTAATTAAAGTTTCCACAAGAATATATGCCTGAGGACATTTTAATTGCAATTTAACAACCAGAGAATTGAGAAAATTCAGTTGAGTTTGTACCTGAATGACTTGGAATCATACTGGTGCTAGCTTTCTAAGTTTATAGCTATAACAGATAAAAAATATTTCCTGTCATTGATGTGAAGATGCTAGCAATTGTTTATTCTTTGCAGTGAGCACAGATATTTGATAAAATCAAGAGAAAGAAATAAACTAAAATTATTTTAATCAATGTAAAATTTTGTAATAATCAATGGTATTTGTTTAAACATGGTTTTTTTAGAATGTTATTTCTGATTGAGTTCTAGAGCTGCGCTACTAATAATCATTTATTTGACTTTAGATTAGTCACTTTCCTTGAAGAACTATGTAGAATGATCCTGCTGAGATTCAGCTCTAAATCTCATATCCATCTTCTGAAATTTCATTGTCCTTGGAGTTTCCTCAAAAAGTCTATTTCTTTTAAACACCTCATACAATCTATAATGTCCTTAGTCTTGGATTTTGATGATTTCCAGCAGTATTTATTGCATGCTTCCATGGAGGAAAATTATAGTTAATAAATGAAGAATGGCTGAGCCTTTATAGAATATTCACTGAACTCGAGTAAGGAATTCATGGACATAAATTCACCTTACCGAAGCAACCAATCTAGACAGCACATGACATAATAAACAATCTACCAAGTTAGAACTGCAGAATAGGAGAAACTTTTCTGTGCAATTTACATGTCATTACAGAATTAATAAAGCACTGTCACTGAGCACCCTTCCCCTTTGTCATCCAAAACATTTTCTCCGCTGTGGGGCTGCCTTCATCACACGGCTCTCAGGGACACACATTGTGTCCTCTTCTGCCTCAGGTACTTGTTTCCTGGATGTTTGGTGCCTAGAGTGTCGAACAGCTTTGCAGCTACTGGAACTGACACTGATTTGAATTAGACACTTACATGACCTTTGTACAATACAGTAAGAAAATAGTCATGTCCTATACTTTCATTTACTTAAACAAAAGTGCATATTTAACAATAAAAGTCATGAGTAATGAATTCACATTCTGTTGCCAAACTACAATAAGAGCATATGGCAGTGTAATCTAAAAAATTTTACCTGAACTGTTGTTGTTATATTTTATCAAAAGTGAAATTATGAATATTGAACAAAACAAATGTTAAACATTGTGCTGTGTTCAAATTTTGAATTTTAGCTATTTTTGTGACTCCATTTCAAGACATATACTTGATATATTGATTCCACCTAAATATATATACATATTTTTTCAAACTCTAGAATCACATATTAATCTGGTAATTATTGCCCCATTTGAATGTTTTAAGCTTTTAAAATATAATATACTCAGAAAATCCTAATCTCACTTTAAAATCTATGATTCCCACAAACCTACCCACTTTGCTAAATGATAAATTCATGCTGTTTATTCAGGCCCCCAACACTGGAGTCCTTCTGGGTTCCATATTCTCTTCATGAGGTAATCCTGTCATCTCTATTGCCAGACTACAAAATTTCTTACCATTTTCTCTGCTATTTCCTTAATCCAAGTGATCCTAATCTCCAGCTAGGATTATTTGAATAGATCTGCTCTGGCCTACCTTCAGACTATTCCAAAGGAATGAAGAGAACCTGCCCCACCAGATCACTTAAGTTCTCTATTCACAAATCCCTAATGTCACCTGTGGCCCGCCTTTTGTTATCTATCATTCAAGATGCATTTCCTTGCTAGGAAATATGAATTTCCTCTCCCCTTTTTTCTTGGAATTTTTCTCACCAGCTCTTGGCAGACATCAACCCATATTTGTTCTGGGCTTGTTATCAGATGCCACCTTTATGCCGGAGACTTCCACAGCCATCTCAGGGAAAGTGCTATGAGTTTTCTTCAATCCACTTTACTTTCTCCTCTTCTCTTTTTTCTTTTATACCATTTAATAACTAACAAAAATGTACTTGGATTGCTTCTCTTACTGATCTTCCTCCTACTAGATTAGAAGCAAAAAGATGGTGGGAATTTTGTCAACATTTTCCTGCTTTCTTCTTTGTTCCTATTCTGAAGTAACTGATCGTGAGAACCATTAATCTTGGATGAGATTAACCATGTAACCTAATTATGGGTTATGAATTCCCATTCAGAAGTTCTTAATCAGCCAAGACACTGTTCAGGGATTCGCCAGGTAATTTCTGCTTGTTGATAGCTGAGCACTAGAATGTGGCCATCCTGCCTACTATATCCTATGTTTTTTTTAAGAATTTATGATCTTTTATGAATGCATATTCCCTGTGCCAGGCTGCATTTGCTTGCCAACACATGCAGAAATACATACACAAACATTCCAGGCACAGCCATGTGTGCGTATGGGTCCATATGTTTACTACTGATAGACATTTAAATAAATCTCCACACATGCCAGGACACAATTTATTGAATGCAAGGTTTACACCACAGATTTGAAGTGCTGGAAACATCAGCAATTTTTGACTCTCTTGTGACATCCTTTCTATCCCCAGTACTGTTTTACTGAAGTCGTACAAGGATCCACTTGGTATTTAATGCTGTCGCTGATACTGGATCAGCAGTGAAAGTGACAAAGCATATATCAAGAGCTTCTGTTAAAATTCATGAGATTAATTTCTACTCTGCAGGTCTTGGATCCGTAGACCTCTAAAAGAGACATTATAAATCTTTATATATGAAATGTCATTCTTACAAACCCTTAAATGAGAGACAATATAAGGAATACATAATTAAATGTAGAATGAAAATCTCTTCGTTTTAAAGCTTTTGGAGGAAACCTCTTCATATCTAATGAATCCATTAGTAGCAAAATGATTCTTATAAAGTCTATTTGACTTAACTATTTAAAATCATATAAAATCTGAATATTTCTATTATGTGGATATAGGCTATTACTAAAATTTGAGAAATAGGTAATTCTTCACATTTCTTCAGGTTTTATTAATATTAACACCAACGGTCCACATCTACAAATGTCCATATAGAAAGCCTTATATGTTTCAAATGATCTCAAAAGGATCTAGTGTATTTGTTGTGAAATGAGCTTAGAAACAGCTCTGTCCTCTGCATGGTGCTACTATAGTTGCAGAAACTTATCCTGACAGACTTTAAAGCAATAACATGGGCTAGAAATAGGAGTTCAAATGGCTAATACCCACATGAAAAATGTTCAACATCCCTGGGTGGTAGAGAAATGGAAATTAAAACAACACTGAGATTCCATCTAACTCCAGAAAGAATAGTTATCAAGTAATTAGATAAGTACAAGTGCTAGGCAGGCTGTGGGGAAAAAGAAATCATCCTACATTGTTGGCAGGAATGTAAACTAGTATAACCATTCTAGGATTAGTATGATGACTCCTCAAAAACTAAAATAGAAATTCCCTCCCACGTATCATCCTTAAAAAGTTAACCTAATACTATAGTGATACATGTATATCCTTGTTTATAGCAGCAAAAACTACATTTTGGAAGTGACCTATATGTTCATCAAGAGATGGCAGGACAAAGTGTGGTATTTATAAATGATAGAGGACCACTTTGCCATGAAAAGGATAAATTTGAGTTATTTATAGGAAAATGAAGATACCCTGAAACCATAATATTAAGCAAAATATCAGACACATAGGATTAAATAAAACATGATTTCTCTCATATGAAGAACCTGAAATATAAATAAGAGCAAAATAAAAATTAGATAATAGGAAATAGGGAGAAAGACAGATGCCAGAGTCTAAGATGGAGGAAGGACACAGTAGGTGAAAAATAAAAATTATGATGGGTTATGCACGTTTACTAATTCCCCATGAGAACTATAATCCTTACGTACTGTAAGCATGTATTAATAAACAATTTCAAAAAATAAAATTGAGGGATCAATACATATATGGCAAATATGATGATAAAGATTTTAAAATAAATTAATATAAGTTATAAATGTTTGAAAAGGTGTCAGATCAGGAACGAAAAACTGAGAAAGCAGAGCTATATGTATAATTTTGGAGAAAGTCAACAACAGCATAACTAATACAAATGTGAGCGGAGTTTACAAATTTAGCTGATTTTAGCACAATCATCTTAAACAAGAAATTTTCTCCATAAATTGAGGGTACAGAATGTCCAACAATTACAGACCCAGAAGATAATCAGCATTCTGGAGGAACTTGTAGCCCTCCACACTTGTGTTTGGTGCACTGTATGGGATAGAAATCTCCCGCGGTTGTCACTGTCTGCATGTGCCTGGGTCTTCACTACCTTGAAATGAGGCAGCTGCTTCATTTAATGACCTTATGATTGTCAGCAAATACATTCCTAGCATCCTGCTGTTTTCAGTGACTCATATGATCAGAAACTTGCCTCCATTTTGTTCCCAGTACTTGGATGAGTGGAAATGTCTAGGCTGCCATTTCGCATTATAAATTCATTTCTTTCTGTTTACAAACCCAAGAATTATTTTAATTCTTTATTGGTACAATTTATATATATCTCACAATCACACATAACATCGGGGAATTTGTACCAATATATGACATAAGTTAATTTGTATTTTTATCCATATCCCTACCCACCCACACCTCCCCACCCCCTATATGCATGCTCTTTTATTTTCTTTCAGAATCATATTTATTCCTTCCCCTCATTACACTCCCACACCAAATTTCCTTTGGCAACTTCCCATTCTACAAAAACTGTCATACTTTCTAGAGCTCATTTGCATCTACAGGCTCATATCAAAGAAAAGATCTGGTATTTGCCTATCTGTGATCTATTTATTTCACTTATTAGTGTGTCCTCCACAAACCCAAGAATTTTAACCTGTAAACTTTATATAAACTTTCATGGAACTATTCATGTAAGAACTCACTTAGGTCAATTTAATTTTGTCCATGTTTTCAGAGAGAACAATCGAACCAATAAATCATTCAAAATCTACTTTTTTACAACAATCTACTTTCCAGATAGGGAAATACGTATATCCAGTGGTCCAGATGTGTCCAGACCACAGGGTTCAGCAGTTACTTAGTCCAAGAAACTGGAAGCTGCAGAACAAGAGGCTCAAGGATGAAGCTCCAGGCCAGGACTGAAGGCTCGTAGGTGCCCAGGGGAGCTGCTGGTTTGACCTGCCTTGGGAGGCCAGCGAAGTTTGCTTTGGAAGTCCTCAAGTCCCAGCCCCTACAGCAACATGGAATTTGTCTAATGGGGACTGTTGTCCTACCTCCCTCTTATTCAGTGCAGATTACAAGGCTATTGGGTGTTAGTGACATGGAGTGTCTTCCTCAGTTTGCTTACATGGAAAGAGTCTCTGGTAACATCCCACAGACAGAGCTAGAAGTATGTTTTACTTTTTTATTGGTGTTTCTTAATCGAGGCAAGTTAACATGTCATGTTTAACTCTCTCTGTCTCTCCTTAGAAATACATAAGAATGCTACAGAAGCAATGGCCTATTTCCACTATGAACTAAAAGAAAAGAACTATGACTAGTATATCTTAGAAAGACTAAAGTAGGCTAGGTTTTTTTTTTTTTTTTTTTTTTTTTTTTTTTTTTTTTTTTTTTTTTTTTTTTTTTTTTTTTTTTGAGACAGGGTCTCGCTTTGCAGTTCAGGCTGGCCCTGAGCTCACTATGTAGCCCAGGCAAGCCTCGAACTCAGCAATCCTCCTGTCTCTGCCTCCCGAGTGCTGGGATGACAGGTGTGAGCCACCATGCCCGGCAACTAGGTTATTTTTTCAAAACTGTTGTGTTAGCTCCAGACTGAATAAACTTAAACTTTCATTCAATAAAACAAATTAGTATTTCATTATTTTGTCTCATTTTAAGCAAGTTTTTAGCTACTTGTTATGGAGCTAATTTCTAATTGAAAGCTTACAATTATTTCTTAAGTAATTTCTTAAATCTTCTAAAATTACATTCTTGTGGATAATTATATTCCAAATATGCTTTACAATAAAACAATTATGGCTTACTTAATGACATCTGATTTTACCAAATATAACACTTATCATTTTGAGTTTCATTTTATGAGAAATTTATCATGTCAGTGTTAGGTACAGTAGGTAATTTTCCTTTGTTTTGATCAAATCTCAATTTGAGATCATTATAATGGTTTTTCTTTTTGAGAATCAGGATATTTTGTTAACTATATTTGGAATTTTAGTCATTTGTTTTATATTAGATTGATTATCACCAATATTGACATTTTTATAATCTCAATAAGTACATTAAAATAATCATAACAGATTTTAGAATTTAACAATCCAAATATGAAAATTAAATGTATTTATTTACTATTTCTTTTTAGTTTATTCACTCCTCAATTCATATGCACCTTAACTGCTACATGACTGTTATAAATAATAGAACATACGTCATTTCACTGATTAACTTACTTCTCAAAAAACTCATAAAAGCAATTTATTTCTCTGGTGAAATAAAGGCAATAAATTCTCATGGGAGAGAATATAAACAATGCAAGAAACATACATTATAATAGAGTACTAAAATACAAAAATAGAACATAGAAAATAACACCATTAAAAACCTTATATAAAACCTTTTCTTACTTTCAAGATTCTGCTATTATAAATGTTATGGAAATATTAAAATACATCGCCATTCAAAAGTTATAGCTAAAAATAATCTGAATGTTGAATTAACGTGTGTACTTCTAGGATATAATACTCTGTAATAATTCAATGACCGGTTTCATGAAACACTGTGGATAAATCTTACACATATACACTGAGCAAAAAAGCCAGGTGTGGTGCAGTACTTGCATTGCAATTCAATTTTCTTGAAGACAAGTTAACAGAGAAAACTAATCTACAGTTTAAAAATTCAAAATAGTGGTCATGATTGATAGAGAATATTGAATGAGAAAGATCATTGGAAGACTTTTGAGGTTCTGGAAGGTGACTATCCCTTACCTGCATGAGGAATTAATACATAGAAATGCACCAAACTATACTTGTGACTTCAATTTATTACTTATACTTCAATTTATACTTTTATTATATAGAAGTTATACCTCTATAAAAATATGAAAATAATGGGCCAGAGGGTTAGCTAAGTGGTTCCAGCGCCTGCCTCGCAAGCACAAGGTCCTGAGTTCGATCCCTGATAACCACATATAATGCTGGGCGTGGAGACACGCCCACCAACAATCAACACCACATATGACAATGCTGGACGTGGTGGCTCACACCTGTCATCCCAGCACTCGGGAGGCAGACAGGAGGATTGCTGAGTTCGCGGCGGCTTGCCTGGGCACCATAGTGAGCTCAGGGCCAGCCTGAACTACAAAGCGAGACCCTGTCTCAAAAAAAAAAAAAAAATTGAATCATACTTATCTTGGTGTTGTTTTGATTTGGTTTCAGTTTTTATGGGGTGGAGGTTGCTATTTTTCCTTGTTTTTGCAGTTCCTGGAGTTGAACTCAGGGCCTCCAGCATAGTAGACATACACTGAAACAGTGAGCTACACCCTGAGCTCTTACTGTTTTAAGGACTTTGCTCATATCTTATATTTTTAGGCAGAATGTTATTGAAGTATAATCTTTTATTTCATAATGAAGGGTTTCTTGATGTCTGTATTCAAACAATCTTTAGTGACTCACATGGAAAATTTAAAGCCATTAATATTGTGTAGCTGATCCACATCAGGTGATGAGACATTTCTCTAGCAGTTTATGCCATGTTCTATATGCCTCATAGCTTTGTAATGATTTATTTTTCAGAATATGAGTCATGATATAAAAAATAACCCACACATTTAAGAGATTATGGAATTAGAATCAATTGAAAATACATAGGTAACAAGTGTTAAATGATTATTTTAGAAGCATATCAGAAAAAATTTCCTGGAGAAAGCACAGATATATGATTTCAGTAAATGGAGAAATATATGTTAAAAAGTAAACTTACACTCATTAAAAGATTAATGAATTTATTTGAGCAAACATGGGTTCATGTCCTGGGCAGCTACTGAGCACGAGAGGCTGAGGATGCTACCTAAAGAGCAGCCTGTGGGGTGAAAGCGGAATGTGGTGGTGATGATGGCATTTGGTTCAAGTAGAACCTTATTTGGATCATTCTGGTAGAAAGTTCTCAATTAGCTTTAGGCTGGCAGTTTCTGACCAGCCAAGCCCCTGACCATTTATACTGAGTTGGGTTTTGATTTGCTTGTATAGGAACCTAGGACACTGGATGGCCTTAGCCTAATGGCCTTTCAGTGTTTTAAACAGATGTTTTAATTGAAGAGAAAGTTAAAATACAGGGAGCAGAGACCACATCCATGTTTGGGTGACAGTTGAAAATAAATATTTAGGTCAAATAGTTAAGAACAATCATTTTTTCTTTGTATTAGTGAACATTTATACTGCAGTGTTTTATACTCTGAAACTAAGACTTAGAAGTATAATTATCCCTTTTGTTCTTAAATGTGATTTTAAAACCAAAAGTGAGAATCAATTTTTCGCCTCATTCTCCTTTCCCATGTTGGGTGCCTTGAACTTACACGTGGACTGAGGAAGTCGCCCACACGCGCAGGGCTCAGTGTGAAGGGTAACTATTCCCTTCATCCACTCCACCTTCAACCTTCTGCGGCTGAACACAATGGAATGAAAGGTTGATGGGTTTTGAAGAAAACCTGGGGTAATGGCCCCATTTCATGTTATCTATGTGCAAATGACAGAGTCATTCAACCTTTCTAAGCCTCATTTATTTAAAATTAGTAAAATAAAGAAAATAGAGGAAGTATTGTGCACATTACATGCAGGATTGGTTTTTGACCTTTGCAAGCAATAAATTACTCTTTGTACGTAGGCCAGCTCCGCAGTGTAACAAGATCACAAAAGAGGAAATGTGGGTGAACTTCAAGGTCTATAGATACAGGGATAAATAAATGCATACGAAGATTTTAGAGACTTACACAATGAATGAAAGTAAAAATTAAAAGTAAAAAGTAAAAATTACCATTTGTAATGTTCCTTAGTGCTCTATACCCAGAATAATACCCATATCTATGCAATCCAAATCACTGAGTTCAAAAGTATTTATTGTGATACAAATTTCTTTCTCACAGGAAAACAATAACTTTTGAACATACAGACTACTAGTTTGCTTAAAATTTCTTTAAAGATCAGTATTTCTACCAATAAACAGAAACAAAGTTTTAAAGAAAACTGGAATCCTATATTATACTTTTTTAAAGACGCCAACATAATTTTTGCATGGATTGGGATTCATTTTGATTATTTCTATGTATGTATAATGCACTTTAAAAACTGCTTGAAAATTTGTGTCAATTTGATTATATTTGGTAGTTAGTTTCACATAATTTAATTGTATCTTCTCAGGATAAAAATAGATAATTTATCTCATTTTAAAAATAAATCATGGAGATAGGTAGAAATTACAGTTGCTTGAAAGAAATAGTTTCTGACAATCTGCACTCACTGCTATTTAACATTCCTGCTGCAGGTGCTTCAAATTGATTTTTTATTAAAATGACTGCTGTATAGAAGCATGAAGAGTGACCAGCTGATGTCTAGTTCTTAACCAGTAAGGATTTATGGGAAGAGACTCCGCTAGATTTTCCTCATTTGACATCAACATACTATTTAATGATCTGTCATTCTTCTAGATTTTATTTCTTAAACACACTGAGAAATACTGACTATAATCTTGGGAAGAACTCCCTGCACAGACCAAACATTTTGTGAGGTTGATATTTATTTATTTATAATTTTATGCTCACCCATTTTACTGTTCAGGTTAAGAAAAGTGAGAGCTTATACTCTGCATAGCAAGGAAAGCCTGACTACTCAGAAAAGATTTTATCACCTGCCTGGTCCAAGTTACCAACTCACAGACCGATTGTGTTCACAAAGTGTATTCATTCAATAAAGATAAAAGTATTATGGATTTAATGTTTGTTTTAATGTGCTTAACTGACAAAACCAAAAGTAGGTGACACTAGGTCATTTTTTCTCAAATTCATGGTTTGTTTATTTTTTCTGAATCTTTAAAACTAAATGCTTTAGAAATGCCAACTTTGACCTCTCTAGGTTTTTTTTTTTTTTTTTTTTTTTTTTGCTTTTTTTGGAGACAGGGTCTCGCTTTGTAGTTCAGGCTGGCCCTGAGCTCACTATGGTGCCCAGGCAAGCCACCGCGAACTCAGCAATCCTCCTGTCTCTGCCTCCCGAGTGCTGGGATTACAGGTGTGAGCCACCATGCCCAGCATTATATGTGGTAACCGGGGATCGAACTCAGGTCCTTGTGCTTGCAAGGCAGGCACTGGAACCACTGAGCTAACCCTCCGGCCCTTGACCTCTCTAGTTTTAAGTCTATGTGTTTTGACCTCTGACAAAGACAAGGGAAATCATAGTTTCAATTGTGCAGTTAAAGCTTCAGTGCAAGGCAATATGCATCAATGAATGAATAAGAAAAATATTTTGAGGAAGACAGGCAACACTGAATCCACCCTAAAAGTGCAGTCAAAGAAATGGGGAAAAAAGCCCACCATTATTGCTTCCAAAAGTGAAAGAACAATGAGATAAACATGTACAATTGTGAGGTATTTTGAATAATGTGTTTTTACTGTAATATCATTCTTAAAATCTAAGCTTTTTTCTGATCATATTTTGTATGTAATTTATTGTTTTCTTTCCTGTGAAGAAGCTTTTTTATTTGATATAGTCCCCTGTGTTAATTTATAGTATTATTTCTCATGCTGCTGGAATTCTATTCAGAAGTCTTTTCCTGTGCTCAGGACTTCAAGGGTTTCCTCTATTATGTTCCAGCAGCTTCAAGGTTTCTAGCTTTATGTCTAGGGATTTGACTCATTCTTATTTGATTTTAGAAATATGAGCCTAACTTCATTTTTCTGTACATGAATAACCAGTATACCCAGTACCATTTTTTGTTGGGAACAATCCTGTTTAGGAGAAATAATTTCTTGGTTGAAACCATGACCTGGCTAAGCTTTCCTGTCTGTAGATGGACTGGGAACTCAACTCTTCATTTTTTTTTTTGAGATAGGGTCTTGCTTTGCAATTCAGGCTGGCCCTGAGCTCACTATGTAGCCCATGTAATGCCACAGAGTGAGAGATATTTCTACACTAGGACAAACAGCAGAAAAAAATTGAAAGGTAGAAGTTTCTTCATGCGCATGGACTCCACATCCTAGCAAAGTGAGGCACCAAGTTGAAGCTGTGAGGGTTTTTTTCAATTTTTCAAACATTATCTCCCTATTTTAGAATCATCTTTTTCATTCCCATGACATTTCCTCATTGAGCCTTCTAGGGTGAAATATTTCCTTTGTTTTTCCTCAGAAACGCTGGAAAGTTAATTTCACTCTTTAGTTACTATGAATGCAGGTTGAGGAGTAAGAAATTTACTTGAGAGGAAAAAAGAATCAGAGCTGGATTTACGAACATTGGCTTGATTACACAATTCCTAGTATTTTGAGTGTTAATCTTGGAATCAGTGTACAAGAACTTCTTATAAGCTTTATATGAAAGAAATGGAATCAAAGGCTGGTAAAGAATTTCATAAAAACTACCTGCCTATATATGAACCATAGAAAATTTTTATAAAAGATAAAAGGTTTTAAAGGAGAAAGTAATGAATAAAAGCAAGTCAATAAATTTCTTTAACAATAAATTTCAAAGTTTCATATACTTTTTCTTAAGCAACAAAGTTTAAAACTAATTGAACATTATCTCTATCTTGTTGATTGCCATTCTTACCAAAAAGCAAATAACAAAAAAAGCTTCAATACATGTATATCATAGATTTATACTTAGAAACAAGCAAAAATGTGCCTAACTTCCTGTCTTTTCTGCAATTACTTTCTTTGCCTGAAATGCTTTTTTCTATACCTTTGCTCCTACTAAATCCCACTTATTTTCCAAAGCTTAGCCAGATGTTCTCTTTCTGCTCAATGCTTTACTTAATCTCCATTAGAAAGATAAAAACTCTTTACAAAGCATATTGTATAAATCATTGTTATAGCATATTAAATGTTAAAATATACTAATTTGGTAATAATGTTATATTCATAATTTTCAGGACAGCTCATTAAAGAAATGGGTGACATTTTATTCATAATTCCAAGTCCTTGAGCATTTTGGCAAGAGAAAACAATGCAGTCATTTAAAGGAATGAACAAAGACAGGAGAAAAATATATGTACCATTTCCTTTTCCTTCATTGCTTTTCACTTATAGAAGCTGTCCAAGGGTAAAAAGGAGACAGAACAAGCATAGCTCGGTGCAGGTATAGAATTCTTTAGCTGGAAAACAACTCCCCAAACTCTTCATCTTATACTCGAGAAAGAGGACAGAATATTAATTATAAATAAAGATTTCCCGAATGCTCCACTCAGCTACATAATGACTATTTCTTTCATCATTTTATTCAAATTTCACTTATAAAAAGAATCCTATTTGCACTATAGAATGGAATGGCTAGACCCAGATGCTCCAAAAGGTAAGACCCGAAAGCCCCCAGACTCCTCAATGAAACATTTGACAGTCATGGTTTTAAAAATCATATTTAAAGATTTTTCCACATATTCCTTTAAATGGTTTCAATGTAGGCACCACTAAATATACAGAAAAAAATAATTTATAGAAGATAGGAAAGCAAGGAACACAGCCTTGAGAATTGTACTTATAAGGGAAATTTGAAGATGTGTTTGCTAGGCTATAGAACAGAAGGGAACAATTATTGGGAAGCAGTACTGGCCTTTGAGAGAAATTGGATCATGCCGGAAATCATCCTTGACTTTAGACATTTTCACTGTTTGGTTTTGGAGTAGCTCTCAGTAACTCCCAAACAATTAACCAGAAAATGAATATAAAAGCAGCAAAACTCCAAGGAACCTAGAACTCCTAGAGATCCACTCATACTAGAGCCATAGATAACATATACAATGGAAGCACAAAGGAATAGAGTGAGATGTAGTGGGTAAGCCTTTATTGGGTTGGATTCTTATAAAATAGAATCAAAAAGTCTATGCAGTGAGCTTGCCAGCCAGCTAGGAGATTTCACAAATTCTGTCCAGCAAGAACTTATACTATAAAAAAGCGTGTCTTCTATGTATCATTTTTTTCTTCTGTTTCTTCATGGGAGTTTTAGAAATCCTAATGAAAGTGAACAGTCTCAATCACTTAATGATGTCAAAGCTAATACTTTAGTGCAATACATTAGTCATGTTTGTAATGACACCGGTATAAACCCACCTATCTGCCAATAGTATGTAAGTGTAACACATAAAATACGTAGTATATAATATTTGTAATGATAATAAGTGATTCTGTTATGGTTCATGCATTTATAAAATATGTAGTATATAATATTTGTAATGATAATTATTGGTTCTGTTTTAGCTCATGCATTTATTATATCACTTAACATTATTTTAGAAAACATTTTTTTAACTAAAATATCAACTATAAAGTAGTTTTAGGCAGCCCCTTCAGAAGGGTTCCAAAAGAAAGCATCACTGTCCTGTGACTTGACTGTTTTATGCTAGTTATTGGCCCTGAAGACCTTTCATGGGGCGAGATGTAGAGGAGGAAGAGAAGGATTTTGATGACCTTGACCCTATGGAAGTCTAGGCTATTTTATGAGTTTATGTCTTGGGTTTCCATAAAACTTGGAAAATAAGTGTGACACTTCATATTTAAGCCACGGCAGATAAAAAAATAAAAACTTTGAAGACATAAAAATATTATTTTAAAAACAGTATAATAACTCATGAAAAGTATGCACACTGAAATAGAAGAGATGTTAGCAGCTGCACCAGAATTAAAATTCAAGAAGGGTGAGTGGAAATGTGGAGGGAAGTACTTAACTGTGGAGTTTCATTTTACCCTTTCATATTCAATGAAAGATTTTAGTTTCTGAAATGTTAACCTAAGTAAATAACTTAGGGTTATTTGCCCGCTTGTATTTCACTAAGTTGAAGGCCAAGAAACATTTTTGAGTAAGAAACTCTTAAAATACTAAAGAAAGCTGAAATTCAATTTTTTATTTCTTAGTGGTATTTGAGATAGGAGATGCAGGTTGTTCATGTAACATTGCTTGCAATGGTTTATCTCTATACATTTTAAACAGAAAATATAACTTCAGGGAAAACCAATACTGTCATCTCTAAAAACACATTTGCTGCTGGTAAAAATGATATACACATAAAATAAATACACATAAAAATGATATACACAAAGCTTTCATACATACTTGATGTTTTGGACCAGTCCCTGTCCGTTTTTCACAAGAGGAAGCAAAGTCCCTGAGCTTCTTTCACAGCATCAACATTAAAACTAAATCATGACATATCGGGTGCTGCAAAGGCCAGAGTCCGACACTGAGGCTGCCAGGTGGGTCACATAAAGAACGTCTGTTCCCCTCCGTGGGCCACAGTGACTGGCCCCAGGGAGATGGCTGCACCGTGTGCCCACAATGGGCAGTATTATATGTATTTACGACCATTACCTTTTAGCGTCTGACCTTTTCAAGGCATGGTCAGAAGCAGTCTCAGGATATAGCAAATTGAATCACTAGCCCAGGAGACTTCCTCCGTTTGAGCATGTGGGAGAAAGAAGCAAATGCTTTCTTAGCAGCTGGTCGCTCAAATAAATCTTCAAGCCAGCATCTTTATAATGCTCAGCATCATCACACAGTGTTGCACCTGGAGACCTTCTGTCTTGGCTTTGCAGTTCGACATGCATCTTGTTATTTTCGTAATTCTCACCGGCAGCAATTCTACCTTAATGTTATATAAAAATAGTATTTTAGAGTCCTTTTTTAAACCACAGCTATTGAAGATTGTTTTAAAGCGATATTAGTAGATATGAAAGGTTGGGGTATTATATAATCTCAAAAACACACTATTGAATAGAATATAAAATGATATACACAACTTATTTCAGTATATTTTTCAATACATATAAAACTATGCTAGTTATAGTCACATTTGGGTGTATTTAAAAGCATGAAAACTAGCTTAGGTGGAAGTCCATTCTGTATTTGACAGTGGCCTTCAAACAATGGGAAGGTATGGAAACAAGAAAATTTTGGAGATAGGATATATTTATATAAATACTTTATATTTATATAAGTACTTTATATAAATATACATGTATGAAAATTTATTCAAAGTCAGAAGTGAATATAATTCTAATAACTGCTAAATGTGATGGAAAGCAGCTGGTATACTTGTGCAGCTTTAACACATCAAACAAACATTCACTTAAAAGGAGTTAAGGTCCTGGTGGGAATGTTCTTTTAAAAATGATATCATTTTGATGGACTTGATAATTTCTCTATTTTACTAAATAAAGCTCAACCACTAATGGTGAGATGTTCAACCAGTTCCATGAGAGTGATTAACTACATAGAAAACATAGAAAAATATTCTGAGTTTTCATAGGCAGGGCAGGAAATTATATTCAAATTATAAATAATACATATTATATATTATATATAAATTATAAATAATAAAAATAATGAGACCAGACATAGACTTCCTATGATTCTGAGTTCTTTGTTTTAATAAATTGAGCTCATTAATACATTTTAAAAATACATTATGATCACATTCACCAATGAGAATTTGTACATGTACACACTACATCTTGATTCTTTTGTTTGTTTGTTTGTTTGTTTGTTTTGAGACAGGGTCTCACTTTGTAGTTTAGGCTGGCCCTGAGCTCACTATGTAGCCCAGGCAAGCCTTGAACTCAGCAATCCTCCTGTCTCTGCCCCCCGAGTGCTGGGATTACAGGCGTGAGCCACCACACCTGGCTACATCTTGATTCTTATTTTTTCCATTCTCTTGTCTTAATTTCAACCCCCATTCTTGAGTTAAATGCTTACTCCACGCATAAAATTAAATCTTTACACTGATTCATCAGTAAAATACTACTCTATGTTGCCTGAATCTAAATGGTTAGGTATGGTAGGAAAAATATTTAATAATCCTTGAGAAAATAGGTGGGGAAGTATAACGTTAGATGAAAGAGTTCTTAATGTTTCAGGCAGAATCCTGATATCTATCCCCCCCAAAGTTTTAGGAAGCAAAAATGAAAGATATAAAACTCTGGGGGGCACATGGAAGCATTCTTGAATTGAGCCTCATGCAAAGAGAAAACCAAATAGATTTGTGAATTAGTAGCTCAGCCAGTTAGCTGACAAGTGATGTATTTCATTGTCCTTCAGCTCTTTAAAAACTTAACAACTTCCATAAAAATCCAAGTAGAAAAGGTACCCTAAGACACTATCTTCAGATGAAGCATTGCTTCTGAGTTTTAAAAAGAGGATGACTTGCTGAAACCCAAGGTAGATAACCTATATTGGTGCAGATTTATGACTCAGAAGACACTCTGGGAATCAGAGATAGGACCATCTATTCTGGCCTCTTATCAGTGACACCTGCATCAGACAGAAAACTGGTTTTAAACGCAGGTCTCAGGCTGAGTCCAGCATAGACTACATCATGGAAAGTATTTTTTTAAATGTTTTCTTTCTTGCTGTGTTCCTGACTTCTCAGTGTCCTCTGCCCTCACTTTAGAAATCATCAAGGTTTTCTGTCTTCCTCTAAACATCAGAAGAAAGCTGAAAAGCAAGTGGTTAAAAACGGGACGATGTATGGATCCATGTAGAGCATTTGCATTTAACAAAAGGATGTACTCTCTTTTGTGCTCTCATCAGTGTATCTGAACCACGGACCTTGGATGCAGCCCAGTGACTTGAGGCACTGCAGTGGGCACTGGCCCTTCGGGTGAGACCGGAATCTTGAAAGTCTCAACCTGCCTTTTCTGAAGCTGACCACATGGTGTCTTGTAAATAGCATTGTGGTGGTGAAGGCTCGGCAGGGTGTTATGTGAATGCCATGACTAATTACCTGGAGCTCTCAGAAAAATATTACATTTCTCTGTTGCAGTCTTGCCACCACTATGTATCTGTGGATCATACAAGGACCTAGCCGAAAGATGTAGGGGAGATTCACTGAGTTAGTACACACCAAACACTCAGGACGGTGACTTCTGATGGCAACATGCCACTTCTGATTCTCCATTAAATCTGGAGGAAGTGAAACCCCCTGACATGATCTAATCCTCACCTTAGGCCCTGGTTTGAGGAGCTACTTGTTCTCTCTCCTGCCACTTTCGCCCTCCAGATTCCAAGGCTGCCAACTAGAGGCCCCAAATCCCATGACTTCTGGCTGCTCTGTGTACGCTAGGGATACTCTATTCTGCCCCTTCAGCATAACGCTGAGTCATGGCTAGAACTCCAGCCTGACACTCACACGATTCATCAGGCCTCGTATCTAAGCCTGGGCTCAGGCCTCAGTCCAACCTGGGGCCCGCAGACCACAGACAACACTGGACAGCTACTAATGCAGCCCTGCTACATCACTTCTTACCATTACTGAAGTTCACGTGGTTTTGTGTGTGTGTGTGTGTTTGGTACTGGGAAGTGAACCCAGGTTTTCCACAGATAAATCCCCAACACTTCAGATTTTATTTTGAAAAAAAGCCCAAATAAATTAATAAGTTGCCCTTTCTGCATTCATATTGAGATTCTCCTTCCTCAGCTTCCCAGGTTATGCTACCATGCCTGGATTATTACGTGACTGTAAGATACGTTTTATGACTCAAGAACAGACTGCAGGGAACAGCAGAAGGCTGCTCAGAGGACGAGACCATGCAGTACTAATTTTGACTCTTGCTCCTGCCACGCAAAGTCAAATGGATATTCATGTGAATCAGATATTACATGCCCTTGTGTGACTGTTGAGTAAAATGCAGTGATTAGTAGTAATAGTATTACACCCTGTGTACAGGTTTGCCTTTGAAAACATGTGTTTATTGTTATTAAGTAGACATGTTAGCTTTTCAAAATCCAGTTATTAAATTTGTGTTGCTTGGGTTATCTCCTAAATAACTTAATAAATTAAAATACTAATAAAGGAAGTTTTGCTTCTCATAGCCATTAACTATATCATACATACACACACACATATAATATATATATATATATATATATATATATATATAATTTCTTCTCACTCATAGAAACCCAGACAAGTCAAAAGGTTGGATTTGATACTAATAAATGCAGTTACAGGAAAACAAATTCATTGTGTTGATGTACTCAGTAGGAAACATATTTAAGAGTTTGGTCACTGTTTCCTTCATATGTAATTAACAAAATTTATTTTCATTTTTAGCTCTAGAACTATTTTTATGCAAATATATGAAGGTACCTTACAATACTAGTGTGTCATATATTATCTATTTTTGACATTTTACAATACAAGTGTGTCATATATTATCTATTTTTGACATTTGCTTGCTGTCCAGGGCTCTATTTCAGTATCAAAATAATGCCATTAAATTAATGTATTTAGTCTTTGTAATCAAAGCTAGAAAATGTTTAATACTAAATAAGCTTTTTGAAGAAGCATTTTGATAGGTTCACTCTGCTCTCACAGAGATTACAGTTTAGTAAATAATGCAGAAAATGAACCAGGTAATTACAATGAAGAGGCATGTCAAAGAAAAACAAATCTGCATTCAGTAAGAGCTATTCAAAAGAGCTATTGCAATAGAGATATCACTAATGGGGTGCGAGTTCATTTGCCTAATTCAAATAGAAATAACAAGCAGGCAAAGTAGAGCTCTTTTATTGGCTATGGCTCAGAGATTTGAAGGCCAATGGGTTTAAACTCTTAGTGTGGCAGCCCCTGTCATTCTCCTGGCGGCCAGAGCCAGCACCTCTAGCCAGCCTCAGCAACACTTCTGATGACCAGAGATAAAATTTCCCAGAATTCTCTGTTGCTCTTCATTGTTGACACATACCCACCTTCAGTGTTTTCCTGCCTGATGGCCAACTTGGGGCCAGTTGGGTTCAATGATCATTTCCCATATTGCCCCAGCTCAGCGTGCCCTGCTAGGCATAGAAATCAGCAACAGGCCAAAAAGCACCATTTAAAATAGAATATATTAGGACTTACGCTGCAGCTGAAGATTGAGTAGGGATATGAAGAGGGTGTTGTGATACTCATAAATTCAACCTTCACAAGAGGTAGAAGTAGCAAAATATCTATAAAGAATTTCATACATTTGGACTAGATTTATATTTAAATGCACTACACATTTGCTGCACTGCTTACAAGACAAAGATAACTCAATTTTTAAAACTATGCTTTGACTATGTATACATGCATAAATATACACACAGAGAGTAATACTGAGCTACATTTTAATCTCTAAGAGTGCTTTACATTAGTCCTCGTTTTGCTCTCCATTAGGTACAGTACAGGATGTTCCACTGCTTATTTGATTCTCATATCAGGATCAGTGCATTTCCTTACTATATATAATGAAAACCTTGATATTTTTGAGAACGTAGTATAGACATAAATGCAACCTACTACTACTTGATTTTTCTTAAGGCATTAAAACATCCTCAATAGAGCTGGAAAAAAAATGAACATAGACAGGGAGAATGTTAAAACTCCCATTGCAGGGCCGGAGGGTTAGCTCAGTGCTTCCAGCGCCTACCTAGCAAGCGCAAGGTCCTGAGTTCAATCCCCGGTAACCACATATAATGCTGGGTGTGGAGACACGCCCACCAACAATCACACGGCATACCACAATGCCGGACGTGGTGGCTCACGCCTGTAATCCCAGCACTTGGGAGGCAGAGACAGGAGGATTGCTGAGTTTGCAGCGGCTTGCCTGGGCACCATAGTGAGCTCAGGGCCAGCCTGAACTACAAAGCGAGACCCTGTCTCAAAAAGCAAAAAACAACAACAACAAAAAAAAAACTCCCATTGCAAAATTAATTCAGAGTCTTTGATTTTAAAATTTCATTGTTCCTTAAGGCAACAAAACAAGAAAATTGTTCACTAAATATATGCAACTTGTTTCTATTTCTGATAATTAGTACATGGTAAAGTTTAATTTTTCAATAAAAATCTGTGGAACTGAACAAAGTATATTTTGCCCATTAAAAGATGTCAAATGATAAGGATCCACAAAAACCAAACATCACAGAGATGGAAATCTTAGGAAGAAATCAAATGTTGAACCTAACTTTCTATGAGGAACAAAACACTATGCCATGATGCTTCTTTTCATTCTTGGCTCTGTGGAATAATGCAGTCCACCCCGGAGAGTCTCTGAGTCCTGAATATTTCAGAACTGCTCTGAAGTCTAAGTCCAGTGTTTCCTTTTAAGCCTCAAAGGAAACTTTTCATAAAGTTACAATGGCACAGGCTCAAAGTTGCCAGTTCAAAAAGGAGGCACAGGAAAAAGAGCAAGAAGGTACCAGACCAAAGCAAACCTAAAACCCAGAACAACGAATAGGAAATCCAATCCCACAGGTCTACATCTGCCACTAAGGGCTCACTGGTAGGATGTGGGCTCCCAACAGCTTAGGCAGCTTGCCACTGCAGCTGGGCTGGTTGCAGCCCCCTGGCCACTCTCTCAAACTGGACTCTACACTTGTGCCACTTTTATTGATAGATTTTTTTTTTTTTTGAGACAGGGTCTCGCTTTATAGTTCAGGCTGGCTCTGAACTCACTATGTAGCCCAGGCAAGCCTCGAACTCAGCAATCCTCCTGCCTCTGCCTCCTGAGTGCTGGGATGACAGGCGTGAGCCACCACGCCCAGCACTGTGGTATGTGGTATTGATTGCTGGTGGGCGTGAGTCACCACACCCAACATTGTATGTGGTTACCGGGGATCGAACTCAGGACCTTGCACTTGCGAGGCAGGCTCCGGGGCCACTGAGCTAAATCTCCGGCCCTATTGATAGATATTTTGTTGGGAGAAAGTAAACACTTCTAGTGTTTCTACTTTCCTGAGCTCTCTATTTAACTTTACCTCTATTCTCACAGCTTTTTGATTTGTTTTATCAGGTATTGCTTGCAGGGTTTGCAATTCATTCACACACTATCTGGTCTCCCAGACTTCTTTTTAAAATATGAATAGAAACATCTATAACCCAGTAACTTTTACATTGTGCATTCTTGAAAAACCACAGTTACATAAATGATACCAAAGTTGGCTGCCACCACAGGCTGCTCATGGGTCTATGTCAACCACAGCTTTAGCAGTCTTAAAATGTTTAACAGGCTAAGACAATCCTAAGAGACCAGAGTGCAAAGGGCTTTGTTCTCAATGACTCTGATTCAGAAAGTCTTTGAAACAAATTCGCATTTTTACACCTTTGAGTTGTGAGGGGAATGGTTTTACTGAATTATAACATTCCCTCCAGGTAGCTTTCTACTGCTCTAGTAAAAAGCAATTGGCTTCTTCTAACAGTATAATCTTCAGCAAGTTTATCCTCCCTGGTTACACCTAAAATGTTCCTTCTCCAGCCAAAGTGTGATCATTCTGCTCTGGTCCTTTCTTCCCTCCCAAGTCCCACTGTAAATCTGACTACAGACAACCAGTAATATCTAAACAATGATCTGAGTCGTATACATTGCCTTGAAATTTTTTCTACCTGATCAACTGCACTGTGATACTAGATTTCCATAGCATCAACTCAATAGCTGACAACAAAAATGTAAAGAAGGAAAGAATTACTGTTCTTCACAATTTCAAAGGTTTCAGTACAAATACTTGAAGCAAGTGAGAAGATGTTGGCAGAAATTCATGCCATGGGGAGAAAAGTTACTCCTTTAATGGCAGTCAAGAAGCCAAGATGGAGAGACAGTCTGCCAGGAAGGCACCCCAAAGATAAACAACACCCTTGTTTCAACTAATCCCACCTTTTAATTTTGCAATATTTCTAAATGCTATTGAATTATGAATCCATCCACTGATTAAGGCAGAGTTCCAATCTTCATTGACATCTGCCAATAAACTGGCAAATGGGCCAGTACCATATGGCCTTTAGGAGCATTTTAGATCCAAACCCCAACATAACACATCTCCTTGAAGCTCAGACTTTCACAGTGTCTCAGGAAAGTAAAATACACAGATTCCTGTAACCATGGTGGAACAAGGATCACCATAACTTTTATTGTCTGCATCCTGGTGATTATTCTGTTCTGAGGAACATGAGATTTAATTGCCCATTAACCTTTGATTCTAGCCATCTCGTATTATCTAGCCCTTTCCTCCAATATTTCCCAAAATACTCCTAAAAACAATTTCAAATGTTGTTCTACATAGTCAAGTGTGTAGAAAGAAAAAAGGACAATTTGCGTACCAATTTTGTGTGCATGTTAGTCAAATTTCCATCAATGTGACCAAAATATGTTTACTTTGACTCACATATTTTGAGGTTTTAGTCCATTATTAGTTGACCCTGTTATTTGGGCCTGTGTGAAATAGTGCATTACAACAAGAATATGTAGCAAAAGAAAACCAGCCACCTGATGGCTGGGAAACCAGAAAGACCAAAGCACTACAATTCCCTTCAAACCCCTCTTGCAGTGACTGAAAGACCTCCCACTCAGCCCGAGTACTTTAGGTTTCACCGGCAAGCACCAAATTGGGACAAAGTCCTGAATACGCAGGCCTCCAGAGACCATCCAGATCCAGACCACGGCATTTGCTTGCAGTGAGCCTAAAAGCTGTTTAGACTAAACAAATTGGCAAAATGAAGTGTTTTTTTAAAATTCCTGCTTTTTGTCCTAATCGGAGACAAACTTATTTCACAATATGTCCTAGTGTTCTTAAGAAGCAAAATATCATATTTCTTCATGAAAATATCACACTTAAGAAAGGTAGCCATTGTTGTAAAGAACTTACTACTAGGATGAAAGGGTAACACCTACTTCACTCCATATCTAGACTCATTTGTTGGTGGGAAAAATGTGACTGTCAATTGTAATACAACTAAATGATTCATTAATGAAAATTTTATCAACAACTTTACTTAATCAAAACACAAAGGTGTCAAATAATGGAAAATAACATTTTAATTCTTTTTAAGAATAATTCTTACCCAAAAGAGTAAATATGTTCTGAGGTCAAGATGCAGACAAGAATAAGAGTGATCTCTTTTTTAAGATAATGAACTTCTTTTCAAGGTAAAGAGTTAAAAAATGTATTAGCAAAGTGAGTCACTTAGTTTTGAAGTCAGGGTTCAACTTATGATTTTAAGATGAAATGACAATAAGAAGTAAATTTAGATAAATTCTGAAGGTTTGAAAACAGCTCAGCTGAAATTTTAATTTGGATTACATTATGGGTTTATTTCTAAGTGAACTATCACTGCTTGCAAGACCTAAGTATATTCTTACAGAAGGATAAGTGTAACTTTTTTCATCTTCAATTTCAATTCAGTATAAAAAGTAAACAGGTACATTTGGAAAGCATTGTGCCTACTGCCAAAAAGATTTCTTTCAGAGAACTGAAATTTTTAGTTAGTATATCATTGGATGAACATAAGTCACTGAAGAAATTGTTTTGGCTTTTAATTAAATGCAGACAGGAAAACAAAACAATAAAAAGCCACCACAGTTACTTTTTAAAGCAGCTGACAGAATTTATTTGCAACAGCAAGTAGAAATCAGGCACAGATCTAATCCACTGTGAAAACATCCACAAAATGTCCGGCTGTGCTGATAATGCTCTTGGCACTTGTGTTTTTAATTGCTGATTCTGCTGCCAAGGGTAGCCTTTTGATTGGGAGAATATCTAATCCAGTAAGAATGGAGACCTGTCTCCTATTTCTTAATAAAATAGAGTTAGAAACATGGCTTCAGATAAGTAAATGGTCTTCTTTACATAGTGCTATGAAGAGTCTATAATTGTTCATTAGTTTATTTTAGAAGTATTTCACATATCCTTTGTTTTATACCCTACATAGGTAAAACTCTTACAGACATTGGCTTAGGCAGAGACTTTATGATCAAAACCTCTATAGCACAAGAACTAGCAGAAAGAATCAACAAATAGGATTTCATCCTACCAACCACTTTATTTAATCAAAACACAGAGGTGCCAAATAATGGAAAATAATGTTTTAATTCTTTTTAAGAATAATTCTTACCCAAAAGAGTATATATGTTCTGATGTCAAGATGCAGACAAAAATAAGTGTGATTTCTTTTTTAAGATAATGAATTTCTTTTCAAGCTAAAGAGTTAAAAAAATGTATTCATAAAGTGAGTCACTTAGTTTTGAAATCAGGTTTCAACTTATTTCATGATTTTAAAATGAAATGATATCAATATCTAAGAAGTAAATTTAGACAATAAATTCTGAAGGCTTGAAAACAGTTCAGCTGAAATTTTAATTTTGATTACATTATAGGTTTATTTCTAAGTGAACTATCACTGCTTGCAAAGACCTAGGTATACTCTTACAGAATGTTAAGTGTAACTTTTTACCCTTACTACCTGTTTGTCAGACAAAGGGCTACTATCTGGAATATATAAAGAAATTTAAAAAATCAGTCCCCCCAAGTTTAAAGACCCAATTCCAAAATGGGCATCTGAAATGAACAAACACTTCTCAGAGGCAGAAGTCAAAGCAGCCAAGAAGCATATGAAGAAATGTTCAACATCACTGGTCATTTGAGAGATGCAGATGAAAACAACAGTGAGATTTCATCTCACTCCACAAAGAATGGCTGCTACTGTGAATTCAACCAGCAATAAATGCTGGCGAGGCTGTGGGGAGAAAGGAACTCTTCTCTACTGTTGGTAGGACTGTAGACTTGTACAACCATTGTGGAGATCTGTGTAGAGATTCCTCAGAAAATTAAGATTAGAGGTCCCATTTGATCCTGCTATTCCCCTGGTAGGAATATACCCAAAGGAATTAAAAGATTCATGTTGTAAAGACATATGTACACCCATGTTCATAGCAGCTTAGTTTGTGATAGCCCAATCTTGGAAACAACCCAGATGCCCATCAACTGGAGACTGGATAAAGAAGATTTATTTTTCTAAAATGGAATATTACTCTATAAAGAATGATAAGTTTAATTCATTTATGTGCAAATGGACACACCTTGAAGACACTAAGTGAAATAAATAGATCCAAGATATGTAAATACCATATCTTTTCTCTGGTATGAGAACCTGTAGATGTAAGTGAGTTCTAGAATGTATGATAGATTTTGTAAAATAGGAAATATTCAAAGGGAATGTGGTGGGGGTATGTAATGAAGGGAAAGAATAAATATGATTTGAAAAGAAAAAGAAATATGCCGGGCATGGTGGTGTAATGCCTGGATGATCATGCTTTCCTGAGGAAGACCAGCACATGCATGTAATGGACAAGGGCACTTTAGCACAGGATGCAGTGGGTCTACCAGTATTGGACTGGAGACCCAGAAGAATGGGTACTGGCCCCTTTTAAGGGCATTTCAGGTTATACAAAGGAGGGGGACGTAAACCTTCTAGTAATGGGCTAACAGTTTGATCTATCATAGTTATCGGGTGGCCATTGGTAGAGGATGAACAAGAAATACAGAGTCATCTTGTGGGAGGGCTGGATAGCTAACTGCTAAATTACATGAGCTATGTCCCCTCAGGCTTACCAAGAGATTGCTGTTACTTGGCAACCAGCAACCAGTACCAGCAACCAGTGTGACCAGGGAGGGACCTTGTCGGTTTGCTTAAAGTTTTCAGAGAAACTTACACAATTAGCACAATTAGCAAGTTGTCACAAGTTGTTTTTACAGATTACATATCACATTTGCACAGGGTATTTTCACAAAGTACCAAGTTTGTTCACATTTTAAACTTCAGATAGGGGTGACTTATAAAATAAAGATTCTTTAGTCCCAACAGTGGCTCACGCCTGTAATCCCAACACTGGAGAGGCAGAGGCAGGAGGATTTCAGAGTTCGAGGCTTGCCTAGGCTACATAGTGAGCTCAGAGCCAGCCTGAACTACAAAGTAGGGCCATCTCAAAACAGGAAAGAAAGAAA
>PVIC010003622.1:0-67894 GCA_004025085.1 Thryonomys swinderianus | reverse complement strand
TACCCCTGCTAGGAATATACCCAAAAGAACTTAAAAACTCACATTGGAAAGACAGATGTACACCCTTGTTCATAGCAGCTCAGTTCGTGATAGCTCAATCTTGGAAACAACCCAAATGTCCATCAACTGGAGAGTGGATAAAGAAGATGTGGTTTTTTAACAAAATGGAGTATTACTCTGCCATAAAGAATGACAAGATTGATCCATTTAGGTGCAAATGGAGACATCTGGTGGATATACTAATATGTGAAACCAATAGATCATAGATAGACAATTTCCGGATCTTCTCTTTGGCATGAACACCTGTAGATGCAAATGAGTTCTAGAAAGTAGGACAGCTTTTATAGAGTGGAATATTTCTATAGGAAACTTGGTGTGGGAATGTGATGAGGGGAAGTAATAAATATGATACAGAAAGAAAATAAAAGAGCATGTATAAAGGGGATAGGAGGTGGGGAGTGTGTAGGGATATGGGTAAAAATGAGAATTAACTTGTGGCATATACTGGTACAAATTTCCCAATATTATATGTGATTTTGAGATGTATATAAATTGTACCAATAAAGAATTCAATTAAAAAAAGATAATACCACTGGCATTATACAGACAGGCAGTGGAGAATCACATCTATATAGGCTAGTGGGTAGAAAATGAAGCAAGATATGCACAGTGCCTCTTTCTCAAAATATCCAGCTTAGCTCTGTCTTTTCTTGGCTGCACATCTCCATTTGCATGGAAGATCATGCAAGCAAAAGGGAGTTTTTTGTGTATCAGTAGATATCTCACTCAATGAAATCCAAGGAAATCTGACCAATTTCTGTGGATTCAGTTGTAGAAAATGAGGGCACCTCTATTCCCTGCCTGCTCTGTGTCTTTGGTAGGTAAAGGCCCATTTGAAATCACACTTC
The DNA here is from genome assembly GCA_004025085.1 of Thryonomys swinderianus. NCBI lineage: Eukaryota > Metazoa > Chordata > Mammalia > Rodentia > Thryonomyidae > Thryonomys > Thryonomys swinderianus. Next base: position 66,986 of record PVIC010003622.1, on the reverse strand, counting down.
CTATGCAGAAACAAGCTGTGGGGCACAGCTACTTGTGCTTGCATTGTTAGAGCTTGAGAACAGAGGTGCAAACAGTGGTTTTCAAAGCCGAAATGCCTGGATGACAATTTATTGCATGATTTCTCTATTTTCTGGCCATTTCAATTCAAGTGAATGGGAGAATCTGGGATATCAGGAGGTTTACCTCCCAATCAGCTGGAATTCATAGTGTTGCTGTAATCTGACTTTCAGAAACTGAGTGGAACTTTACTCACTGCCACTCTGTGCCACGTTTGGCCAGAGTACCAACAGTTTGTTTTTACATGCTGATGGTGATTGTGGAGAACATCTCTTCTCATGAAAATACCTCCATTTGTACACTCAAGTGGTGGAGAAACAAATTGAATGTTCTTCTGGTAGAATCTGAAGAGAGAAAGAAAGACTGCCTGTTTCCAAAATCTCCCACCTAGGGATGCTGTGCACAGCCTGGAAATCCCTATTTCCCACAAGGTCCATTCAAGTGAAAGGTGTTTGTGGGATATCCGGAGATTTCTCCCTGAAACAAGGACCTGGAACTTAGACCGTGTGGCTGTGACCTCAGGTTCAGAAACTGAGTGAAAATCTACTCCCTTGTTGCTTTCAGGATTTTCTGGCCAAGAAACAAGAGTTTGTTTCTGTACACTACATATGACTGTAGTAGAGAAACACCCATTGTGATATCACACTACTGTTGTAGAAACAAAGCCAGCATCACAGCTACTTGTACTTTGACAGTGACAGCCTAAAGACAGAGGTGCCAAATGCTGGTTTTCAAAGCCCAAATGCCTGGATGACAACAATGCACGATGTCTCTTTTTGCCAGGCAGCTCCTTTCAAGTGAATGGGAGAATCTACACTATTGTGAGGTTTCTCTTCCAAACAAGGAGGTGGAATTCAGACCATGTTGCTGTAAACTCAGTTTTAGAAATTGAGTGAAACTGTGCTCCCTGCCCATTCTTTTCCTCTTTTTGACAGAGTAGCAACATTTTGTTTGTCCATGTTGCCCGTGCCTGTGGAAACCAGGCCTCTCCCAAAAAGACTTCTCTTAGTATACGCAAGTGTTGGAGAAACACATCTAATGTTCTGGTGGGTAGAATCTGAACCAGAAAGGCACACTGCCTGTCTCAGAAATCTCCCACCTTGGGATGAGGTTTGGGGCTGGATAACTCCATTTGCTTTAAAGCTTTATTTAAGCAAAATGGTGTTTTGGGGATATCTGGAGATTTCTCCCTGAAAGAAGGATGTAAAACTCAGACCCTGTGTCTATGACCTCAGTTTCAGAAACAGCGAAAATCTACTCCCTGCCTCCTCTCTGGAAATTCAGGCTAGGAAGGAAGAGTTTGTCACTGTACACTACGTGAGTCTCTGGTACAGGAATGCTTATTGTGACATCATACTACATTATTTAACACAAACACATGGCTACGGCTACTTGTACTTGGACAGTTGCAGCCTAAAGACAGAGGATTCAAATGCCAGGTTTAAAAGCCCAAATGCCTGGATGACAACCTAATGCACAATGCCTCTTTTTTCTGGGCCGCTCCTTTCAAGTGAATGGGAGAAGCTACACTATCATGAGGTTTCTCTCCCAAACAAGGAGTTGCAATTCAGACTGTGTTGCTGTAAAGTCAGTTTCAGAAATTGAGTGGAACTGTACTCTCTTCCCACTCTGTTCCTCTTTTTGACAGAGTAGCAACAGTTTGTTTGTGAATGCTCACTCTGCCTGTTGGAGAACAAAACCTCTTATGAAAATACCACTCTCTTTGTACATCCAAGCAGTGCAGAATCACATCTAATGTTCTGGGAAGAATTTGAAATGAGAAATGAATAGTGCCTGTTTCAGAAAGAGTGGCCTAGCAGTGCCTTTTGTTGCCTGGAAATCTCCGTTCACCCACCACCCCTATTCATGTGATTGGGAGTTTCTTGGACATAAGTAGATTTCTCAAAGAAACAATGAGCAGGAACTCTAATGGAGGTTTTCTGAATCAAGTTTCTGAATCTGTGTGCGACTTTAGTATCTACCTGATATATGTCTTTTCCTGGTAATAACAAGATTTTCTTCATTTACACTACTTGTGTCTGTGGTAGAAAAAGGCCCATTATGACATGACACTCCCTTCATAGAAACATGCACTGGGGCAAGGCTAAATATTTTGGGACTGTTAGAGACTGAAGACAGCATTGAAATGCAGGTTTTCAACGTCAAAAAGCATGGATTTCACCTAATTTCAAGATGCCTCTCTCTTCTGGCAACCTTTAAACAAGCAATCGGGAAGATCTGGGATATCAGTGTGCTCCTCACCCAAAGATACAGCTGGAAATCAAACTATCTTGATGTAAACTCAGTTTCACAAACTGAGTGGAACTGTACTCCCTACTGACTCTGTGCCTTTTTTGGAAGTATAAGAACAGTTTGTTTCCTATGTTCCCTGAGACTCTGCACATATTGTTCTCTTTTTACAGACAAGCAGTGGAAAAACACATATAGTGTTCTGATGGGTCAAATGTGAAGCAAGGAAAGCACCCTGCTTACTTCGGAAATCTCAAGACATTGAGTACGGTTCTATGCCTGGATATCTCCACTTGTCCACAAACTCCATTCAATCAAATGGCAGGTGTTATGATATTCGGACATTTCTCCCTCAGATATTGACATTGGCCTCAGACCCGGTTTTTGAGAAGTCAGATTCAGAAATGGATTGTAAATTTTTACCTGCCTGCTCTTTGCATTTTCCTCCCAGGAACTAACAGTTTGTTCCTGTACACTACCTGTGTCTTTGGTAGTGAAAGTCCTATCATGACATTACACTCCCTTTGTATAAACAAGCCCTGGGGCACCGCTCTTTGTGTTTAGACAATTAGAGCCTGAAGTGTGAACTGCCAAATGCTGGTTCTCAAAGCCCAAATGCATGGAGTGTAACTTAATGACAAATATCCTTCTTTACCATGCAGCTCCTTTCAAGCCAATGGGAGAATCTGTGCAATCAGGAGCTTCCTCTCCCAAAGAGTGTGCTGGAAAACAGAACATTTTGCTATAAAATCAGTTTCAGAAAGATAGTGAAACTCTACTACCTGCCCAATCCATGACTCTTTTTGCCAGATTAGCAACTGTTCGTCCATGTGCCATTTACCAGTGGGAGAATCAGGGCTCTTAGGAAAATACCGATGTCATTGTACAAACAAGGAGTGGAGAGTTACAACTAATATTCTGAAGGGTAAAAACTGAGGCAAGATAAGCACATTGCCTGTTCTGAAACCTGCTGGCCCAGGTGTGCCTTTTGATAACTGCACATCTCCATTTGCCCTCAAGATCCATGCAAGCAAATGGGAATTTCTGGGATCATCAGGAGATTTCTCCATTAATTAAAGCCCTGGAAATCAGATAGATTTTTTTGTGAAAGCAGATGCAGAAATTGAAGGTGCATCTATTTCCTCCATGATCTTGGCTGTAGTAGGTAAAGGCCCATTTTGAGATCATTGTCCCCATATAGAAACAAGCTGTGGGGCAGTTACTTGTGTTTAGACCATTAGAGCTTGAGGACACAGTTACCAAATGCCGGTTTTCAAGCCCAAACGCATGGATAGCAACTTAATGCACCATTTCTCTATTTCTGGCCAGATCCATTCAAGAGAATGGGTGAATATACGATATCAGGAGGTTTATCTAACAAACAAAAAGATGGAATTCAGACCGTGTTACTGTAAACTCACCTTTAGAAATATTGGAACTGAATTCTCTGCCACTCTGTTCCTCTTTGGGGCAGAGCAGCAAAATTTTGTTTGTCCATGTTGCCTGTGCCTGGGGAACTAAGGCATCTCCTGAAAAGATAGCTCTTAGTCCATGCAAGCATTCGAAAAACACATCTAATGATCTGAAGGGTAGAATCTGAAGCCAGAAAGACACACTGTCTGTCTCAAAGATCTCCTGCCAAGGATGCCGTTTTCCCTATCTCCATTTGCGTGAAAGCACCATTCAGGCAAAATGGTGTTTTTGGGATATCTGGAGATTTATCCCTGAAAAAAGGATGTGGAACTCAGACCATGTGTCTGTGACTTCAGTTTCAGAAACTGAGTGAAAATCTACTCCCTGGCTCCTCTCTGGGAATTCTGGCCATGAAGCAAGAGTTTGTCTGTGAACACTACGTGCCTCTCTGGTACAGAAAAGCCCATTTTGACATCACACTACCTTTGTAAAAACAAACACAAGGGCATGGATACTTGTACTTGGATGGTTGGAGACTAAAGACGGAGGATCCAAATGCCGGATTGCAAAACCCAAACACATGCATGACAACTTAATGCATGATTTCTCTCTTTTCTGGCCAGCTCCATTCAAGTGAATGGGTGAATCTGTGATATCAGGATGTTTATCTCTCAAACAAAAAGATGGAATTCAGACCATATTTCTCTAAACTCATTTTTATAAACAGTGGAAATGTATTCCCTGCCACTCTGTGCCTCTTTTGGCAGGAGTAGCAACATTTTTTTTTTCCCTATGTTGCCTGTGCCTGTTGAAATAAGACCTCTCCCGAAAGACATCTCTTAGGACACACAAGGTTTGGAGAAACACATCTAATGTTCTGATGGGTAGAATCTGAAGCCAATATGGCTCACTGCTTGGTTGAGAAATCTCTTGCCTAGGGATGCAGTTTTGGTATGGATATCTCCATTTGCATGAAAGCTCCATTCAAGCAAAACAGTGTTTGTGGGATATCCGGAAAATTCTCCCTGAAACAAGGTCATGGAACTAAGACTGTGTGTCTGTGACCTCAGTTTCAGAAAATGAGTGAAAATCTACTCCCTGCCTCCTCTCTGGGATATCTGGGCAGGAAGCAAGAGTATGTCCCTGTACACTACATGAGTCTGTAGTACACAAATGCCCATTGTAACATCAAACTACCTTTGTAAAACAAACACAGGGGCACAGCTACTTGTACTTGGACAGTTGGAGCCTAAAGACAGGGGATCCAGTGCCGGTTTACATAGCCCAAATGTGTGGATAGAAACTTAATGCATGATTTCTCTCTTTTCTGTCCAGCTCCATTCAAGTGAATGGGTGAATCTGATATCAGGAGGTTTATCTCTCAAACAAAAAGCTGGAATTCAGACTGTGTTGCTCTAAACTCACTTTTATAAACAGTGGAACTGTATTCCATGCCACTCTATGCCTCTGTTGGTAAGAGTAGCAACATTTTGTTTGTCCATGTTGCCCATACTTGTGGAAACAAGGCCTCTCCTAAAAAGACATCTCTTAGTACATGCAAGCATTGGAGAAACACATCTAATGTTTTGATGAGTAGCATCTGAGGCCAGAAAGGCACACTGCCTGTCTCACAAATCTCCTGCCTAGGGATGCAGTTTTGGCCTGCATATCTCCATTTGTGTGAAAGCTCCTTTCAAGCAAAACGGTGCTTGTGGGATATCCAGAGATTTCTCCCTGAAACAAGGTTGTGGAACTCAGACCCTGTGTCTGTGACCTCAGTTTCAGAAACTGAGTGAAAATCTACCCCCTGCCTCCTCTCTGGGATTTCTGGCCAGAAAGCAAGTTTTTGTTACTCTACACTACATGAGTATCTGGTACACAAATGTACAATGTGACATCAAACTACCTTTGTAAAAACAAAAACAGGGGCACAGTTACTTGTATGTGGATGGTTGGAGCCTAAAGACAGAGGATCAAATGCTGGTTTACAAAGCCCAAATAGGTGGATTACAAATTAATGCATGATTTCTCTCTTCTGTCCAGCTTCATTCAAGGGAGTGGGCGAATCTGTGATATCAGGTGGTTTATCTCTCAAACAAAAAGCTGGAATTCAGACCGTGTTACTCTAAACTCACTTTTATAAATAGTGGAACTCTATTCCCTGCCACTCTGTGCCTCTCTTGTCCAGAAAAGCAACATTGTGTTTGTCCATGTTGCCCATGCCTGTGGTAACAAGGACTCTCCCGAAAAGACATCTCTGAAAACACACAAGCATTGGAGAAATACAATTAATTTTCTGATGTGTAGAGTCTGAAGACAGAAAGGCACACTGCTTGGCTCAGAAATCTCCCACCTAGGGATGCTGTTTTGGCCTGGATATCTCCATTAGCATGGAAGCTCCATTCAAGCACAATGGTAGAATGGCAGAGATTTATCCCTTTAACAAGGTCGTGGAACTCAGACCGTGTGTCTGTGACCTCAGTTTCAGAAACTGAGTGAAAATCTTCTCCTTGCATCCTCTCTGGGATGTCTGGCAAGGAAGCAAGTGTTTGTCATTGCACACTACGTGTGTCTCTGGTACAGAAATGCACTTTGTGACATCACACTATGTTTGTAAAAACAAACACGGGGCTGCAAATATTTGTACTTGGACAGTTGGAGCCTAAAGGTAGAGGATCCAAATGCCGCATTTCAAAGCCCAAATGCCTGCATGTCAACTTAATGCACGATGTCTCTTTTTTCCAGGCAGGTCCTTTCAAGTGAATGGGAAAATCTATGGTATTGTGAGTTTTCTCTCCCATACAAGGAGCTGGAATTCAGACCATGTTGCTGTAGACTCAGTTTCAGAATTTGAGTGAAACTGTACTCCCTGCCCACTCTGTTCCACTTTTTGACAGAGGAGCAAAAGTTTGTGGATGCTCACACTATCTGTGGGAGACCAAATTCTCTCATGAAAATACTACTCTCTTTGTACATTCAAGCAGTGCAGAATCACAACTTATGTTCTGTTGGGAAGAATCTGAAACAACAGCACCTGTTTCAGAAAGAATCTGGCCTAGCAGTGCCTTTTACTGCCTGGATATCTCCGTTTGCCCACCAGCCCTCTTCATGTGACTGGGAGTTTCTTAGATATCATCTTGTATATATCTCCATGAAACAATGAGCAGGAACTCAAACGGTGTTTTGGTGAACCAAGTTTCTGAATGTGTGTGCTACTTTAGTACCTAGTCTCTGCCTTTTCCTGGCAGTAACAATAGTTTCTTCATCTACCTTCCTTGTGTCTGTGGTAGAGAATGTCCCATTATGCCATCACACTACTATTGTGTAAACAAGCCCTGGGGCCCCGCTATTTGCATTTAGATCATTAGAGCCTGAAGAGAGAACTGCCAAATGCTGGTTTACAAAGCCCAAATGCGTAGAGTGTAACCTAATGCAAGATGTCCCACTTTCCCTTGCAGCTCCTTTCAAGGGAATGTGAGAATCTGCACTATCAGGAGCTATATTTCCCAAAAAAGTGCCGGAAATCAGACCATTTTGCTACACAGTCACTTTTATAAACTTAGTGAAACTGTACTCCCTGCCCAATCTGTCAGTATTTTGGCCAGAGTAGCAACTTTTTGTCTATGCACCATCTGTATGTGGGAGCCTAAGGGCTCTTTGAAAATACCGATGTCATTGTGCGGACAAGAAGTGGAGAGTCACAAGTAATATTCTGAAGGGTACAAACTGAAGCAAGATATGCACAGTGCTTGTTACTGACAGCCTCTGACCTAGGTGTGCATTTTGGTGACTGCACATTTCTGTTTGCCTGCAAGATCCATGCAGTTTCTGGGATATCAGGAGACTTCTCTCTGAGTAAGAGCCCTGGAACTCAGACCGATTTTTTGTGAACTCAGTTCTAGAAACTGAGGTCACATCTGTTTCCAGCCTGCTCTATGCTGTGGTAAGTAAACGCCCATTTTGACATCATAGTCCCCATATAGAAACAAGCTGGGGGGGAGTTACTTGTGTTAGAGCTTCAGGACACAGGTACCAAATGCCAGTTTTCAAAGCCTAAATGCATGCATAGCAACTTAATGCAATATTTCTCTTTTTTACGGCCAGCTCCATTCAAGTGAATGGGTGAATCTGTGATATCAGGAGGTTTATATTTCAAATAAATGGTGGAATTCACACTGTGTTGCTGTAAACTCACTTTTATAAGCAATGGAACTGTATTCCCTGCCACTCTATGCCCCTGTTTGCCAGAGAAGCAACATTGTGTTTGTTGATGTTGCCAGTGCCCGTGGAAATAAGGACTCTCCTGAAAAGACATCTCTGAGTCAAGCATTGGAGAAACACAATTAATGTTCTGAAGTGGAGCCTGAAAGCAGAAAGGCACACTGCCTGGCTTAGAAATCTCCTACCTAGGGATGCTGTTTTTGCCTGGATATCTCCATTAGCATGAGAGTTCCATTCAAGCAAAATGGTATTTGTGGGATATGTGGAGATTTCTCCCTGAAACAAGCTTGTGGAACTCAGACCGTGTGTCTGTGACCTCAGTTTCAAAAAGTGAGTGAAAATCTACTCTCTGCCTCCTCTCTGGGATATCTGCCCAGGAAGCAAGTTTTTGTCACTGTACATTCCCTGAGTCTCTAGTAGAGTAATGCCCAATGTGACATCACACTACGTTTGAAAAAAAATAAAAATAAAAAAGGGCTACAGCTACTTGTACTTGGACGGTTGGAGACTAAAAACAGAGGATCCCTATGCTGGGTTTCAAAGCCCAAGTGCCTGGGTGACAACTTAGTGCATGATGTCTCTTTTTCCACGCAGCTACTTTCAAGTGAATGGGAGAATCTCGGCTATCATGAGGGTTCTCTCCCAAACAAGGAGCTGGATTTCAGACCATGTTGCTGTAAACTCAGTTTTAGAAATTGAGTGAAATGGTACTCCCTGCCCACTCTGTTCCTCTTTTTCAGAGAGTAGCAACAGTTTGTGGATGCTCACTCTGCCTGTGGCTGAAAAATCCCCTTATGAAAATACTGCTCTTTTGTATATTCAAGCAGTGCAGAATCACAACTAATGTTCTGTTGGGAAGCATCTGAAATGAGATATGCACAGCTGGAAATCAGACCATATTGCTGTGAACTCAGTTTCACAAACTGAGTGAAACTATACTCCCTGCTTACTCTGTGCTTCTTTTTGGAACAGTAGGAACAGTTTGTTCCTCCCAGCTCCCAGAGACTGTGCAGAACTTTGGTTTCTTGTGCAAATATTGCTCTCCTTGTACAGGCAAGTGGTGGAAAAACACATGCAGTGTTCTGATGTGTAGAATCTGAAGCGATAAACACACAGTGCCTGCTTTGGAAAACACCAGACAAGGAGTGCATTTCTACAGCTGGATATCAGTGTTTACCTGCAAGCTCCATTCAATCAAATGAGAGGTGGTGTGATATACGGAGATTTTCCCCTCATATCTACACCTGGGATTCAGACATGGATTTGGTGTAGTCAGTTTCAGAAACGGAGTGCAAATTATTACCTGTCTGCTCCTTGTGTTATCATAGCAGGAAGCAATAGTTTGGTCCTGTACACTACCTGTGTCTGCAGCAGTGAGATCACATTATGATATCACACTTCCTTTGTATAAACAAGCCCTGGGGCACCACTATTTGTGTTTAGACCATTAGAGACTGAACAGTGAATTGCCAAATGCCTGTTTTCAAAGCCCAAATGTGTGGAGTGTTACTTAATGCAAAATGTCCTGCTTTCCCGTGCAGCTCCTTTCAAGGGAATGTGAGAATCTGTGCAATCAGGAGCTTTCTCTCTCAAAGAAGGTGCTGGAAATCAAACTATTTTGCTATAAATTCAGTTTCAGAAACTTAGTGAAATTGTACTCCCCACCAAATCCATCAATTTTTGGCCCGAGTAGCAACTGTTTGTCTATGTGCCATCTGCATGTGGGAGCCTAAGTACTCTTTGAAAATGCTGATATTATTGTACAGACAAGAAGTGGAGAGTCACAAGTAATATTCTGAAGGGTACAAACAAGCGAGATATGCACAGTGCCTGTTTCTGAAAGCCTCAGACCTAGGTGTCCATTTTGCTGACTGCAAATCTCTGTTTGCCTACAAGATCCATGCATTTTCTGGGGTATCAGGAGACTTATCTCAGAGTTAGAGCCTTGGAACTCAGACCAATTTTTTGTGAACTCAGTTCTAGAAACTGAGGGCATAGCTATTCCTGGCCTGCTCTAAGCTGTGGTAGTCAAAGGCCCATTTTGACATCATAGTCACCATATAGTAACAAGCTGGGGGGCAGAGTTACTTGTGTTTACACAGTTAGAGCTTGAGGTCATAGGTGCCAAATGCCAGTTTTCAAAGCCCAAATGTGTGGATAGCAACTTAATGAGAGATTTCTATCTTTTTGCGCCAGCTCCATTCAAGTAAATGGGCGAATCTGCGATATCAAGAGGTTTATATCTCAAACAAAAAGCTGGAATTCAGATCGTGTTGCTCTAAACTCACTTTTAGAAACAGTGGAACTGTATTCCCTGCCACTCTGAGCCTCTGTTGACCAGAGAAGCAACATATTGTTTGTCCATATTGCCCGTGTCTGTGGAAACAAGTTCTCCCCCAAAAAGACATCTCTTAGTACATGCAAGCATTGGCAAAACACTACTAGTGCTCTGATGGGTAGAGTGTGAAGCCAGAAAGTTGCACTGACTGGCTAGAATTCTTCCGCCTAGTCATGCTGTTTTGGCCTGGATATCTCCATTAGCATGAAAGCACCATTCAATCACAATGGGTTTGTGGGATATCCGGAAATATCTCCGTGAAACAAGGTCATGGAACACAGAATGTGTGTCTGTGACCTCAGTTTCAGAAACTGAGTGAAAATCTACTCCCTGCCTCTGCTCTTGGATATGTGGCCAGGAAGCAAGAGTTTGTCACTGCACACTATGAGTCTCTGGTACAGAAATGGCCATTGTGACATCATTCTATGTTTGTAAAAACAAACACAGGGCTGCAAATACTTGTACTTGGATGGTTACAGCCTAAAGAGAGAGGATCCAAATGCTGGGTTTCAAAGCCCAAATGCCTGGATGACACTTAATGCACGATATATCTTTTTTTCCGGGTAGCTCCTTTCAAGTGAATGGGAGAAAGTACACTGTCGTGAGGTTACTCTCCCAAACAGGGAGCTGGATTTCAGACTGTGTTGCTGTAAACTCAGTTTCAGAAATTGAGTGGAACTCTACTCCCTGCTCCCGCTGTTCCTGTTTTTGCCTGAGTAGCAACATTTTGTGGATGCTCACTCTGCCTGTGGGAGAACCAAACTTCTCATGAAAATACTGCTCTTTTGTACATCCAAGCAGTGCAGAATAACAACTAATGTTCTGTTGGGAAGAATCTGAAACAAGATATGCACAGTGCTTGTTTCAGAGAGTCCAGCCTAGCATTTCCTTTTGTGGCCTGGACATCTCCATTGCTCACCAGCCCTCTTCATGTGATTGGGAGTTTCTGGGATATCAGTAGACTTCTGCATGAAACAATGAGCAGGAACTCAAATGGTGTTTTGGTGAATGAAGTTTCTCAAACTGTTTGCTACTTTACTACCTACCTGCTTGCTGCCTTTTCCTAACAGTAACAAGAATTTCCTCATTTACACTACTTGTCTGTGGTAGAGAAAGGCCCATTATGACATCACACTACCTTCATAGAAACAAGCACTGGGTAACACTACTTGTGTTGGGACTGTAAGAGACTGAAGACAGCAGTGCAAAATGTCTGTTTTCAATTTCAAAAGGCAAGGATTACTCCTAATAGCAAGATGCCTATCTCTTCTGGCAACCTCTAAACAAGCAAATGGGAGAATCTGGGCTATCAGTGTGTTTCTCTCCCAAAGATATGGCTGGAAATCAGACCATATTGCTGTGAACTCAGTGTCACAAACTCAGTGGAACTATACTCCCTGCTCAGTCTGTGCCTCTTTTTGGAAGAATAGGAGCACTTTTTTTTTCCATGCTCCCTGAGACTGTGCAGATCTTTGGCTTCTTATGCAAATATTGCTTGCTTTGTAAAGGCAAGTGGTGGAGAAACACATGCAGTGTTCTGATGGATAGAATCTGAAGTGAGAAAAGCACAATGCCTGCTTCAGAAATCACCAGACATGGAGTGTATTTCTACAGCTGGATATTTCCATTTGCCCTCAAGCTCCATTCAATCAAATGGCAGGTGTTGTGATATATAGAGATTTCTCCTTCAAATCACAACCTGGGACTCAGACCTGGTTTTGGAGTAGATAGTTTCATAAACAGAGTGCAAATTATTACCTGTCTGCTCCTTGCGTTATCCTGCCAGGAAGCAACAGTTTGGTCCTGTAGACTACCTGTGTCTGTGGCAGTGAAATCACATTATGATATCACAATCCCTTTGTATAAACAATCCCTGGGGAATTGGTATTTGTATTTAAAGCATTAGAGCCTGAAGAGTGAACTGTCAAATGCCGGTTTTCAAAGCCCAAATGCATGAATTGTAACTTAATGCAAAATGTCCCTTTTTACCGTGCAGCTCCCTTCAAGGAAATGTGAGAATCTGCACATTCAGGAGCTTTCTCTCCGAAAGATGGTGCTGGAAATCAGACCATTTTGCTCTAAACTTAGCTTCACAAACTTAGTGAAGCTGTAGTCCCCACCCAATCCACAGTCTTTTGGCCCGAGTTGCAACTGTTTGTCTATGCGCCATCTGCACTTTGGAGCCTAAAGTCTCTTTGAAAATACCAATGCCATTGTACAGACAAGAAGTGGAGAGTCACAAATAATATTCTGAAGGGTACAAACTGAAGGGATATATGCATAATGCCTGTTTCAGAAAGGCTTTGGCCTAGGGGTGCCTTTTGCTGACTGCACATCTCTGTTTGCCTGCAAGATAAATGCAGGCGAACAACAGTTTCTGGGGTATCAGGAGATATCTCCCTGAATTAGAGCCCTGGAACTCAGACTGATTTTTTGTGAACTTGGTTCTAGAAACTGAGGGCACAGCTATTCCCTGCTTACTCTGTGCTGTGGTAGGTTAAGGCCCATTTTGACATCATAGTCACCATACAAACACAAGATGGGCGGCATTGCTACTTTTGTTTAGATGGTTTGAGCTTGAGGAATCAGGTGCCAAATCCCGGTTTTCAAAGCCCAACGCATGGATAGTAACTTAATGCAAGATTTGTCTCTTTTCTGGCCAGCTCCATTCAAGTGAATGGGTGAATTTGTGAGATCAGGAGGTTTATATCTCAAACAGAAAGCTGGAATGTGCATGGTGTTTCTCAAAACTCACTTTTAGAAAAAAGGGGAACTGTATTCCCTGCCACTCTGCCTCAGTTGGCCAGAGAAGGAACATTTTGTTTGTCCATGTTGCCATGTCTGTGAAAACAAGGCCTCTCCTGGAAAGTCATCTCTGATTACACGCAAGCAGTGGAGAAACACATCTAATGTTCTAATGGGTAGAGTCTGAAGCCAGAAAGGCACACTGCCAATCTCAGAAATCTCCCATCTAGGGATCTGGTTTTGGCCTGGATGTCTCCATTTCCATGAAAGCTCCTTTCAAGCAAAACAGTGTTTGTCAGATATGCAGAGATTTCTCCCTTAAACAATGTGGTGGAACTCAGACTGTGTGTCTGTGACCTCAGTATCAGAAACTGCCTCCTCTTTGGGATTTTTGGCCAGGAAGCAAGTATTTGTCACTGCACATGATGTGAGTCCCTGGTACAGAATTGCCATTGTGACATCACACTATGTTTGTAAAAACAAACACAGAGCTGCAACAACTTGTACTTGGGCATTTGGAGCCTAAAGACAGAGGATCTAAATGCCGGTTTTCCAAGCCCAAACACCTCAATGACAACTTAATGGACAATGTCTTTTTTTGTCTTTTTTTTTTCCGGGTAGCTCCTTTCAAGTGAATGGGAGAAAGTACGCTATCGCGAGGTTTCTCTCCCAAACAAGGAGCTGGAATTCAGACCGTGTTGCTGTAAACTCAGTTTCAGAATTTGAGTGTAACTGTACTCCTGCCCCACTCTGTTCCTCTTTTGGACAGACTAGCAAATTTTGTGGATGCTCATACTGTCTGTGGAAGAACAAATCCTCATTTGAAAATGCAACTCTTTTTGTAGATCCAAGCAGTGCAGAATCAACTAATATTCTGTTGGGTACAATCTGAAACGAGATATGCACAGTGCCTGTTTCAGAAAGAATCCAACCTAGCCGTGCCTTTTGTGGCCTGGACATCCCCATTTGCCCACCAGCCCTCTTCATGTGATTGGGAGTTTATTGTTTATGAGTAGACTTCTCCATGAAAAAATGAGCAGGAACTCAAATGGTGTTTTGGTGAACCAAGTTTCTGAAACTGTGTGCTACTTTACACCCTACCTGCTCTCTGCCTTTTCCTGGCAGTGACAACAGTTTCTTCATCTACCATACTTGTGTCTATGGTAGAGAAAAGCCCATTATGACATAACACATCCTTCATAGAAACAAGCACTGTGGCAACGCTACTTGTGTTGGAACTGTTAGAGACTGAAGACAGTGGTGCAAAATACCTGTTTTCAATGTCAAAAGGCATGAATTACACCTTGTAGCAAGATGTGTATCTCCTCTGGGAACCTCTAAACAAGCGAATGGGGGAATCTGGGCTAACAGCATGTTTCTCACCCAGAGATGCAGCTGGAAATCAGACCATATTGCTGTGAACTCTGTTTCACAAACTGGGTGGAACTATATTCCCTGCTCAGTCTGTGCCTCATTTTGGAACAGTAGGAAAAGTTTGTTCCTCCCAGCTCCCAGAGACTGCAGAACTTTTTCTTCTTATGCAAATATTGCTCACTTTGTACGGGCAAGCAGTGGAGAAACACATGTAGTGCTCTGATACGTAGACTCTGAAATGAGAAAGCACAGAGCCTGCTTTGGAAAACTGCAGACAAGGAGGATGTTTCTACCGCTGGATATGTCCATTTGCCTGCAAGCTCCATTGAATCACATGGGAAGTCATGGGATATACGGAGATTTCTCCCTCAAATGAAAACCTGGGACTCAGAAGTGGTTCAAGAGTAGTCAGTTTCAGAAACGGAGTTCAAATTATTACCTGTCTGGTCCTTGCATTATCCTTCCAGGAAACAACAGTTTGTTACTATGCACTACCAGTGTAAGTGGCAGTTAAATTCCAATTATGACACCACACTCTTTGTATAAGCAAGGCCTGGGCACCGCTATTTATGTTTAGACCTTTAGAGCCTGAGGAGTGAACAGCCAAATGCCAGTTTTCAAAGCCCAAATGCGTGGAGTGTATCTTAATGCAAAATGTGCCCCTTTAACTGGCAGCTCCCTTCAAGGGAATGGGAGAATCTGTGCAATTAGGAGCTTTCTCTGCCAAAGAAGGTTCTGAAAATCATACCTTTTGCTGTATATTCAGTTTCAGAAACCTAGGGAAACTCTACTCCCTGCCCAATCCATCAATCTTTTGGCCAGAGTAGCAAGTGTTTTTCCATGCACTACCTGGAAGTGGGAGCATAAGGGCTCTTACACAGTACTGATGTCATTGTACAGACAAGAAGTGGAGAGTAACAACTGGTATTTTGAAGGGTACAAACTGAAATGAGATATGCACAGTGCCTATTTCAGAAAGGCTGCACCCTAGGTATGCCTTTTGCTGACTGCCCATCTGTTTGCCGCAAGATCCATGCCTGTAAACAGCACTTTCTGGGGTATCAGGAGACTTGTCCCTGAATTAAAGGCCTGGAACACAGACCAATTTTTGGCAACTCAGTTTTAGAAACTTGGGGTGCATCTATTCCCTGCCTGCTCTGTGCTAAGCTATGTAAAGGCCCATTTTGACATCATATTCCCCATATAGAATCAAGGAGGTGGGAAGGGTTACTTGTGTTAGATGATTAGAGCTAGAGGAAACAGGTGCCAAATGCCGGTTTTCAAAGCACAAATGCTTGGATAGCAACATATTGCATAATTTTTCTCTTTTCTGGCCAGCTCCATTCAAGTGAATGGGTGAATCTGTGATATCATGAGGTTTATCTCACAAAGAAAAACCTGGAATTCAGACCGTGTGGCTCTAAGCTCAATTTTAGAAACAGTGGAACTGTCCTCCCTTCCAATCTGTGTGTCTGTTGGCCAGAGTAGCCACATTTTTTTTTTTTTTTTGCCCATGTCGACCGTGCCTGTGGAAACAAGGCTTCTCGCAAAAAGACATCTCTTAGTACATGCAAGCACTGGAAAACACATCTAATGTTCTGAAGGGTAGAGTCTGAATTCAGAAAGGCACACTGCCTGTCTCAGAAATCTCCCACCTAAGGATGCCGTTTGGCCCATATATCTCCATTTGCATGAAAGCTCCATTCAAGGAAAAGGGTTTTGGTGGGATATCTGGAGATTTCTCCCTTAAACAAGGTCGTGGATCTCAGACCTTGTGTCTGTGACCTCAGTTTCAGAAACTGAGTGAAAATCTACTCCCTGCCTCCTCTCTGGGATTTCTGGCCAGGGGGCAAGAATTTGTCACTGTACACGACATGAGTCTCTGGTACAGAAAGGCGCATTGTGACATCAACCTACGTTTGCAGAAACAATAACAGGGCTACAGCTAGTTGTACTTGGACCATTGGAGACTAAAGACAGAAGATCCAAGTGATGGATTTCAAAGCACAAATGCCTGGATGACAACTTCATGCACAATATCTCTTTTCAACTGGTAGCTCCTTTCAAGTGAAAGGGAGAAAGTCCACTATCGTGAGGTTTCTCTCCCAAAGAGCTGGATTCTGACCGTGTTGCTGTAAACTCAGTTTCAGAAATTGAGTGCAACTGTACTCCCTGCCCACTCTGTTCCTCTTTTTGACAGAGTAGCATTTTTTTTTTTCTTTTTGGAGACAGGGTCTCGCGTTGTAGTTCAGGCTGGCCCTGAGCTCACTATGTAGCCCAGGCAAGATTCAAACTCAGCAATCCTCCTGTCTCTGTCCCCAAGTGCTGGGATTACAGTCCTGAGCCACCACACCCGGCCAGAGTAGCATCATTTTGTGGATGCTCACACTGCCTGTGGAAGAACAAATCCTCTTATGAAAATACCACTCTCTTTGTACATCCAAGCAGTACAGAATCACAACTCATGTTCTGTTTGGAAGAACCTGATATAAGATATGCATTAGTGCCTCTTTCAGAAAGAATCTGGCCTAGCAGTGCCTTGTGCTGCCTGGACTTCTACATTTGCCCACCAGCCCTCTTCATGAGATTGAGAGTTTCTTGAATATCAGTATACTTCTCCATGAAACAAAGAGCAGGAGCTCAAATGGTGATTTGGTGAACCAAGTTTCTGAAACTGTGTGCTACTTTACAACCTACCTGCACTCTGCCTTTTCTTGGCATTAACAAGAGTTTCTTCATCTGCCCTACTTGTGTCTGTGATAGAGAAAGGCCCATTGCGACATCCCACTCCCTTCACAGAAACAAGCACTGTGGCAACGCTACTTGTGTTGGGACTGTTTGAGAAAGAAGACAGCAGTGCAAAATGCCTGTTTTCAACATCAAAAGACATGTATTACACCTTGTAGAAAGATGCATATCTCCTCTGTAAACCTCTAAACAAGCGAATGTGAGAATCTGGGCTATCAGCGTGTTTCTCACACAAAGATACAGCTGGAAATCAGATAATATTGCTGTGAACTCAGTTTCACAAACTGAGTGAAACTATACTCCCTGCTCAGTCTGTGCCTCTTCTTGGAAAAGGAGGAACAGTTTGTTCCTCCCAGCTCCCAGAGACTGTGCAGAACTTTGGCTTCTTATGCAAATATTGCTCTCTTTGTATGGACAAGCAGTGGAGAAACACATGTAGTGTTCTGATGGGTAGAATCTGAAGTGTGAAAGCACAGAGCCTGCTTCGGAAAACTGTAGACAAGGCGTGCATTTCTATGGCTGTATATATCCATTTGCTGGCAAGCTCCATTCAGTCAAAAAGGAGGTCATCTTATATATGGAGATTTCTCCCTCAGATCAACACCTGGGACTCAGACATGGTTGCGGAATAGTCAGTTTCAGAAACGGAGTTCAAAATTACCTGTCTGCTCCTTGCGTTATCCTGCCAGGAAGCAACAGTTTGTTCCTATATACTACCTGTGTATGCGGCAGTTAAAATCCAATTATGACACCACACTCCCTTTGTGGGGTAGCCCTGGGGCACTGCTATTTGTGTTTAGACCATTAGATCCTGAAGAGTGAACTGCCAAATGCCTGTTTTCAAAGCCCAAAGGCGTGGAGTGTATCTTAATGCAAAATCTCCCTCTTTCACAGACAGCTCCTTTCAAGGGAATGAGAGAATCTATGCAGTCAGGAGCTTTCTCTCCCAAAGAAGGTGCTGGAAATCATAAAATTTTGGTATGTATTCAGTTTGAGAATCTTAGCGAAACTCTACTCCCCGCCCAATCCGCCAATCTTTCGGGCAGATTAGCATGTGTTTGTCCATGGGCCATCAGCAAGTGGGAGCATAGGGGCTCTTAGAAAATACTGATGTCATTCTAAGGACAAGAAGTGGAGAGTCACAAGTAATATTCTGAAGGGTACAAACTGAAGTGAGATATGCACAGTGCCTGTTTCAGAAAGGCTCCATTCTAGGTGTGCCTTTTGCTGACTGCACATCTCTGTTTGCCCACAAGATCCACACAAATGCATGGCAGTTTGTGGGGTATCAGGAGACTTCTCCCTGAATTAAAGCCCTGAAACACATATTGATTTTTGGCAACTCAGGTCTAGAAACTGAGGGCACATCTATTCTCTGCCTGGTCTGTGCTGGGGTAAGGACACATTTTGATATCATAGTCCCCATACAGAATCAAGCTGGGGGCAGAATTAATTGTGTTTAGACAGATAGAGCTTGAGGAAACGGGTGCCAAATCCTGGATTTCAAAGCACAAATGCGTGGATAGCAACTTATTGCATAATTTTTCTCTTTTGTGGCCAGCTCCATTCAGGTGAATGCAGGAATCTGTGATATCAGGAGGCTTATCTCGCAAACAAAAAGCTGGAATTCAGATCTTATTGCTCTAAACTCACTTTGAAAAACAGTGTAACTGTCTTCCCTTCCACTCTATGGCTCTGTTGGCCAGAGTAGCTACATTTTGCTTGTCCATGTCGCCCTTGCCTGTGGAAACAAGGCCTCTCCCGAAAAGACATCTCTTAGTACATGCAAGCACTGGAGAAACACATCTAATGTTCTGATGGTTAGAGTCTGATTTCAGAAAGACACACTGCCTGTCTTAGAAATCTCCCACCTAATGATGCCATTTGGCCTGGATATCTCCATGTGCATGAAAGCTCCATTCAAGCAAAAGGGTTATGGTGGGATATCCAGAGATTTCTTCTTTAATCAATGTCGTGGAACTCAGACCATGTGTCTGTGACTTCAGTTTCAGAAACTGAGTGAAAATCTACTCTCTCCCTCCTCTGTGGGATTTCTGGCCATGAAGCAAGAGTTTGTCACTGTACATGGTGTGAGTCTCTGGTACAGAAATGCCCATTGTGATATCACACTAGGTTTGTATAAACAAAAACAGGACTACAGCTTCTTGTATTTGTACGGTTGGAGACTAATGACAGATCTAAATGCCGGTTTTCCAAGCCCAAATGCCTGGATAACAAATTAATGCACAATGTCTCTTTATTTCCGGGTAGCTCCTTTCAAGTGAATGGGAGAAAATATGCTCTCGTGAGGTTTGGCTCCCAAACAAGGAGATGAAATTCAGACCATGTTGCTGTAAACTCAGTTTCAGGAATTGATTGGAACTGTTCTCCCTGTCCACTCTGTTCCTCTTTTTGACAGAGTAGCAACATTTTGTGGATTCTCACACTGCCTGTGGAAGAACAAATCCTCTTATGAAAATACCGCTCTCTTTGTCTATCCAAGCAGTGCAGAATAACAACTAATGTTCTGTTTGGAAAAATCTGAAAGGGGATATGCACAGTGCCTCTTTCAGAAAGAATCTGGCCTAGCAGGGCCTTTTGCTGCCTGGACATCTCCATTTGCCCATCAGGCCTCTTCATGTGATTGGGAGTTTCTTGTATATCAGTAGACTTCTCCATGAAACAGTGAGCAGGAACTCAACCGGTGTTTTCGTGAATCAAGTTTCTGAAACTGTGTGCTAGTTTACAACCTACCTGCTCTCTGCCTTTTCCTGGCAGTAGCAAGAGGTTCTACATCTACCCTACTTGTATCTGGTAGAGAATGCCCCATTGTGACATCACACTCCCTTCATAAAAACAAGCACTGCAGCAACACTACTTGTGTTGGGAATTTTAGAGACTGAAGACCGCGGTGCAAAATGCCTATTTTAAACATCAAAAGGCATGGATTACCCCTTGTAGCAAGATGCGTATCTCATCTGGCAACCTCTAAACAAGTGAATGGGAGAATCTGGGCTATCAGCATGGTTCTCACACAAAGATAAGCTGGAAATCAGATAATATTGCTGTGAACTCAGTTTCACAAACTGAGTGAAACTGTACTCCCTGCTCAGTCTGTGCCTCTTTTTGGAAAAGTAGGAACAATTTTTTCCTCCCAGCTCCTAGAGACTGTGCAGGGCATTGGCTTCCTATGTAAATATTACTCTCTTTGTACAGGCAAGCAGTGGAAAAAATTCATGTAGTGTTCTGATGGGTAGAATCTGAAGCTAGAAAGCACAGAGCCTACTTTGGAAAACCCCAGACAAGGAATGCATTTCTATGGCTGGGTATCTCCATTTGCCCACAAGCTCCTTTCAATCAAATGGGAGGTCTTGTGATATATGGAGCTTTCTCCCTCAAATCAACACCTGGGACTCAGATGTGGTTTTGGATAAGTCAGTTTTCAAAATGGAGTTCAAATTATTGCCTGTCTGCTCCTTGCATTATCCTGCCAGAAAGCAACAGCTTGTTTCTATACACTACCTGTGTTTGTGGCAGTTAAAATCAAGTTAGGACACCATACTCCCTGCATATAAACAAGCCCTGGTACACCGCTATTTGTGTTTAGACTATTAGAGCCTGAAGAGTGAACTGCCAAATGCCGGTTTTCAAAGCCCAAATGCATGGAGTGTATCTTAATGCAAAATGTCCCTCTTTCCCAGGCAACTCCTTTCAAGGAAATGGGAGAATGTGTGGAATCAGGAGCTTTCTCTACCAAAGAAGGTGCTGGAAATAATAATTTTTTTTGTATATATTCAGTTTCAGAAACTTAGGGAAACTCTACTCCCTGCCCCATCCATCAATCTTTTGGCCAGTGTAGCAACTGTTTGTCCACATGCTATCTGCAAGTGGGAGTATAAGAGCTCTTAGAAAATACTGATGTCATTCTAAAGACAAGAAGTGGAGTCAAAAATAATATTCAGAATGGTACAAACTGAAGTGAGATATGCACAGTGCCTGTTTCAGAAAGGCTCCGGCCTAGGTGTGCCTTTTGCTGACTGCACATCTCTGTTTTCCCACAAGGTCCATGCAAGTGAATGGCAGTTTCTGGGGTTTCAGGAGACTTCTCCCTGAATTAAAGCCATGGACTGCAGACAGATTTTTGTGAACTCAGTTCTAGAAATTGAGGGCACATCTATTCCCTGCCTGTGCTGTGCTGTGGTACATAATGGCACATTTTGATATCATAGTCCCCAAATCAACCTGGTGGGCAGAGTTAATTGTGCTTAGACAGTTAGAGCTTGACAAGCCAGGTGTCAAATGCCAGTTTTCAAAGCACAAACGCATGGACAGCAACATATTGCATAATTTTTCTCTTTTGCGGCCAGCTCCATTCAAGTGAATGGGTGAATCTGTGATATCAGGAGGCTTACCTCACAAACACAAAGCTGGAATTCAGACCGTGATGCTCTAAACTCACTTTGAAAAACAGTGGAAATATCTTCCCTTCCATTCTATGCCTCTGTTGGCCAGAGTAGCAGCATTTTGTTTGTCTATGTTTCCCATGCCTGTGGAATCGACCCCTGTCCCCAAAAAAAACATCTCTTAGAACATGCAAGCATTGGAGAAATACATGTAATGTTCTGATGGGTAAAGTCTGAATTCAGAAAGGCACACTGCCTGTCTCAGAAGTCTCCTGCCTAAGAATGCCATTTGGCCTGGATATCTCCATTTGCATGAAACTTCCATTCAAGCAAAATGGTTTTGGTGGGATATCTGGAGATTCCTCCCTTAAACAAGGTTGTGGAACTGAGACCATGTGTCTGTGACCTCAGTTTGAGAAACTGAGTGAAAATCTACTCCCTGCCTACTCTCTGGGATTTCTTGCCAGGAAGCAAGTGACTGTACACAACATGAGTCTCTGGTACAGAAATGCCCACTGTGACATCACCTTAGGTTTGTAAAAACAAAAACAGGACCACAGCTACTTGTACTTGGATGGTTTGAGACCAAAGACAGAGGATACAAAAGCCAGATTTCCAAGCAGAAATGCCTAGATGACAAATTAATGGACAATGTCTCTTTTTTTTTTTTTTCCGGGTAACTCCTTTCAATTGAATGGGAGAAAGTACGCTATCACAATTTTTGCTTCCCAAACAAGGAGCTGAAATTCAGACTATGTTGCTGTAAACTCAGTTTCAGAAATTGACTGGACCTGTAGTCCCTGCGCACTCTGTTCCTCTTTTTTGTCAGAGTGGCAACATTTTGTGGATGCTCACACTGCCTGTGGAAGACCAAATCTTCTAATGAAAATACTGCTCTCTTTGTACATCCAAACAGTGCAGAATCACAAGTAATGTTTTGTTTGGAAGAACCTGAAATGAGATATGCATAGTGCCTGTTTCAGAAAGAATTCAGCCTAGCAGTGCCTTTTGCTGCCTGGACATTTCTGTTTGCTGACCAGCCCTCTTCATGTGATTGGGAGTTTCTTGAATATCAGTAGACTTTGCCATGAAACAATGAGTAGGAACTCCAACGCTGTTTGGGTGAAACAAGTTTCTGAAACTGTGTGCTATTTTACAACCTACCTGCTCTATGCCTTATCCTGGCAGTAACAAGAGTTTCTTTATCTACCCTACTTGTGTCTGTGGTAGAGAAAGGCCCATTGTGACATCAAACTCCCTTCGTAAAATCAAGCACTGTGGCAATGCTACTTGTGTTGGGACTGTTTGAGACTGAAGACAACAGTGCAAAATGCCTGTTTTCAATAAGGAAAGGCATGGATTATACCTTGTAGCAAGATGTGTATCTCCTCAAGCGATCTCTAAAGAAGCGAATGTGAGAATCTGGGCTATCAGCGTGTTTCTCACACAAAGATACAGCTGGAAATCAGACCATATTGCTGTGAACTCAGTTTCACAAACTGAGTGAAACTATACTCCCTGCTCAGTCTGTGCCTCTTTTTGGAACAGTAGGACCTGATTGTTCCTCCCAGCTCCCAGAGACTGCAGAACTTTGGCTTCTTATTCAAATAAAACTCTCTTTGTATGGGCAAGTGATAGAGAAATACATGTAGTGTTCTGCTGGGTAGAATCTGAAGAGAGAAAGCACAGAGCCTGCTTCAGAAAACTGCAGACAAGGAGTGTGTTTCTACAGCTGAATATCGCCATTTGCCCGCAAGCTCCATTCAATCAAATGGGAGGTCAAGTGTTATACAGAGATTTCTCCCTCAAATCAACACCTGGGACTCAGATGTGGTTTTGGAGAAGTCTGTTTCAGAAACTGAGTTCAAATTATTACCTGTCTGCTCCTTGCGTTATCCTGCCAGGAGGCAATAGTTTGTTCCTATACACTACCTGTGTATTCGGCAGTTAAAATCCAATTATGCCACCACACTCCCTTCGTATAAACAAGCCCTGAGGCCATGGTATTTGTGTTTAGACCATTAGAGCCTGAAGAGTTAACTGCCAAATGCCGATTTTCAAAGCCCAAATGCGTGCAGTATATCTTCATGAAAAATCTCCCTCTTTCCCAGGCAGCTCCTTTCAAGGGAATTATAGAATCTGTACAATCAGGAGCTTTCCCTCACAAGGAAGGTGCTAGAAATCATAATTTTTTGGTATATATTCAGTTTCAGAAACTTACAGAAAATCTACTCCCCTCCCAACCCGTCAATCTATTGGCCAGAGTAGCAACTGTTTGTCCATGCACTATCTGCAAGTGTGAACATAAGATTTCTTAGAAAATACAGATGTCATTCTACAGACAAGAAGTGGAGAGTCACAAGTAATATTCTGAAGGGTACAAACTGAAGCGAGATATGCACAGTGCTTGTTTCATAAAGGCTCTGGCCTAGGTGTGCCTTTTGCTGACTGCACATCTCTGTTTGCCTGCAAGATCCATGCAAGAGAAAGGCAGTTTGTGGGCTATCAGGAGACTTCTCCCTGAATTAAAGCCCTGAAATGCAGATCGATTCTTGGCAACTCAGGTCTAGAAAATGAGGGCATATCTATTCCCTGCCTGCTCTGTGCTGTGGTTTGTAACAGCATATTTTGATATCATAGTCCCCACAGAGAATCAAGCTGGGGGGGGCAGAGTTACTTGTGTTTAGACAGTTAGAGTTTGAGGAACAGGTTCCAAATACCAGTTTTCAAAGCAGAAACACGTGGATAGCAGCTTATTGCATAATTTTTCTCTTTTACGGCCAGCTCCATTCAAGTGAATGGGCGAATCTGTGATATCAGGAAGCTTATCTCACAAACAAAAACCTGGAATTCTGACCATGTTGTTCTAAACTCACTTTTAGAAAGAGTGGAACTGTCTTGCTTTCCAATCTATGCCTCTGTTGGCCAGAGTAGGAACATTTGTTTTTGCCCATGTTGCCCGTGCCTGTGGAAACCAGGCCTCACCCGAAAAGACATCTCTTAGTACATGCAAGCATTGGAGAAACACAACTAACGTTCTGATGAGTAGAGTCTGAATTCAGAAAGGTACACTGCCTGTCTTAGAAATCTCCCACCTAAGGATGCCATTTGGCCAGGATATCTCCATTTGCTTGAAAGCTCCATTCAAGTAAAATGGTTTTGGTGGGATATCTGTAGATTTCTCCCTTAAACATGGTCATGGAATCAGACTGTGTGCCTGTGACCCCAGTTTCAGAACCTGAGTGAAAATATTCTCCCTGCCTCCACTGTGTGATTTCTGGCCATGAAGCAAGAGTGTGTCACTGTACATTACGTGAGTCTCAGGTACAGAAATGCCCGTTGTGACATCACAGTAGGTTTGTAAAAACAAAAACAGGACTACAGCTACTTGTACTTGGATGGTTGGAGACTAAAGACAGAGGATCCAAATGCTGGTTTTCTAAGCTAAATGCCTGGATGACAAATTAATGCACAATGTCTCTTTTTTTTCCAGGTAGCTCCTTTCAAGTGAATGAGAGAAAATACGCTATCTGGTGTTTTCTCTCCCAAACAAGGAGCTGGAATTCAGACCATGTTGCTGTAAACTCAGTTTCAGGAATTGATTGGATCTGTAGTCCCTGTCCGCTCTGTTCCTCTTTTTACAGAGTAGCAATATTTTGTGGATGCTCACACTGCCTGTGGAAGAAAAAAAATCCACTAGAGAAAGGCCAATTGTGACTTCACACTCCCTTCATAGAATCAAGTACTGTGGCAATGCTACTTGTGTTGGGAATATTTGAGACTGAAGACAGCAGTGCAAAATGCCTGTTTTCAACATCGAAAGGCATGGATTATACCTTGTAGCAAGATGCATATCACCTCTGTCAATCTTTCAACAAGTGGATTGGAGAATCTGGGCTATCAGCGTGTTTCTCACACAAAGATACAGCTGGAAATCAGACCATATTGCTGTGAACTCAGTTTCACAAACTGAGTGAAACTATACTCCCTGCTCAGTCTGTGCCTCTTTTTGGAACAGTAGGGGCTGTTTGTTCCTCCCAGCTCCCAGAGACTGCAGAACTTTGGCTTCTTATGCAAATATTGTTTTTTTGTATGGGCAAGCAGTGGAGAAATACGTGTAGTGTTCTGATGGGTAGAATCTGAAGTGCAAAAGCACAGAGCCTGCTTCGGAAAACTCCAGACAAGGAGTTCATTTCTACAGCTGGATTTCTCCATTTGCCAGCAAGCTGCATTCAATCAAATGGGAGGTCGTGTGATATATGGAAATTTCTCCCTCACAGCAATACCTGGGACTCAGACGTGGTTTTGAAGAAGTTAGTTTCCGAAATAGAGTGAAAATTATTACCTGTCTGCTCCTTGCGTTTTCATACCAGGAAGCAACAACTTGTTAAAACCAAATTATGACACCACACTCCCTTCGTATAAATAAGCCCTGGGGCCATGCTATTTGTGTTTAGACCATTAGAGCCTGAAGAGTGAACTGCCAAATGTCGGTTTCCAAAGCCCAATTGCACGGAGTGTATCTTAGTGCAAAATGTCCCTCTTTCCCAGGCAGCTCCTTTAAAGTGAATGGGAGAATCTGTGCAATCAGGACCTTTCTCTAATACAGAAAGTGCTGGAAATCCTAAAATTTTGGTATATATTCATTTTCAGAAACTTAGGGAAACTACTCCCCGCCAAATCTGTCAATCTTTTGGCCAGAGTAGCAACTGTTACTCCATCTGCTATCTGCAAGTGGGAGCATAAGGGCTCTTAGAAAATACTGATGTCATTCTACAGACAACAAGTGGATGGTCACAAGTAGTATTCTGAAGCATACAAACTGAGGCGAGATATGCACAATGCCTGTTTCAGAAAGGCCCCAGCCTAGGTCTGCCTTTTGCTGACTATACATCTGTGTTTACCTCAACTTCCATGCAAGTGAATGACAATTTGTGGGTATCCGGAGACTTCTCTGTGAATTAAAACCCTGGAACACAGACCGATTTTGGCCACTCAGTTCTAGAAACTGATGGCACAACTATTCCCTGCCTGCTCTGTGCTGTATTATGTAAAGGCCCATTTTGACATGGGCATGATATTGAATCATGCTGGGGGCAGAGTTAATTTTGTTTAGCCGGTTAGAGCTTGAGGAAACAGGTGCTAAATGATGGTTTTCAAAACACAAATGTGTGGATAGCAACTTATTGCATGATTTTTCTCTTTTGTGGTCAGCTTCATTCAAGTGAATTGGCAAATCTGTGATATCAGGAGGTTTACCTCACAAACAAAAACCTGAAATTCAGACCGTGTTGCTCTAAACTAACTTTTAGAAACAGTGGTACTGTGTTCTCTTCCACTCTATGCCTCTATTGGCCAGAGTAGCAACATTTTGTTTGTCCATGTTGCCCGTGCTTGGGGAAACAAGTCCTCTCCTGAAAAGACATCTCTCTGTACATGCAAGCATTGGAGAAACATATCTAATGTTCTGATGGGTACAGTCTGAATTCAGAAAGACACACTGCATCTCTCAGAATTATTTGACCTAAGGATGACATTTGGCCTGGATATCTCCATTTGCATGAAAGATTCATTCAAGCAAAATGGTTTTGGTGGCATATCCTGAAATTTCTCCCTTAAACAAGGTCGTGGAACTCAGCCCGTATGTCTGTGACCTCAATTTCAGAAACTGAGTGAAAAATCTGCTCTCTGCCTCCTCTTTGGGATCTGGCCAGGAAGCAAGAGTTTGTTACTGTACACTACGTGAGTCTCTGGTACAGAAATACCCTTTGTGACATCATAGTATGTTTGTAAAAAAGACAGAGCTACAGCTACTCATACTTGGATGGTTGGAGACTAAAGACAGAGGATCCAAATCCGGTTTTCCAAGCGTAAATGCCTGGATGACAATTTAGTGCACCATGTCTCTTTTTTCCATATAGCTCTTTTCAAGTGAATGGGAGAAAGTATGCTATCGTGAGGTTTCTCTCCCAAACAAGGAGCTGGAATTCAGACCGTGTTGCTCTAAACTCAGTTTCAGAGATTGAGTGGAACTTTACTCCCTGCCCACTCTGTTCCTTTTTTTGACAGAGTCACAACATTTTGTGGGTGCTCACACTGCCTGTGGAAGAACAAATCCTCTAATTAAAATACCACTCTCTTTGTACATCTAAGCAATGCAGAATCATAACTAATGTTCTGTTGGGAAGAATCTGAAATGAGATATGCACAATGCCTGTTTCAGAAAGAATCTGGCCTAACCATGCATTTTGCTGCCTGGACATCTCAGTTTGCCCACCAGCCCTCTTCATGTGACTGGGAGTTTCTTTGATATCTGTAGACTTCTCCATGAAAAAATGAGCAGGAACTCAAACGTTGTTTTGGCGAAACAAGTTTCTGAAACTGTGTGCTATTTTACAACCTACAAGCTCTCTGCCTTTTCCTGTCAGTAACAAGAGTTTCCTCATGTACCCTACTTGTGTCTGTGGTAGAGAAAGGCCCATTGTGACATCACACTTCCTTCATAGAAACAAGCACTTGGGCATGGATTACAACTTGTATCATGATATTTATTTCCTCTGGCAACCTCTAAACAAGTGAATGGGAGAAACTGGGATATCAGTGTGTTTCTTACCAGATACAGCTGGAAATCAGATCACATTGCTATGAGCTGAGTTTCACAATCTGAGTGGAACTTTACTCCTTGCTGAGTCTGTGCCTCTTTTTGGAACAGTAGGGACAGTTTGTTCCTCCATGCTCCCTGAAACCATGCAGAACTTTGGCTTCTTATGCAAATATTGCTCTCTTTGTACAGGCAAGCCATGGAGAAACACGTGTAGTGTTCTGCTGGGTAGAATCTGAGTGAGAAAAGCACAGTACCTGCTTCAGAAAACTCCAGACAGGGAGTGTGTTTCTACTGCTGGATATCTCCATTTGCCCCCCTGCTTCATTCAATCAAATGTGAGGTGGTGTGTTATACAGAGATTTCTCCTCAAATCAACCCCTGGTACTCATACCTGGTTTTTGAGTAGTCAGTTTCAGAAATGGAGTTCAAATTATTACCTGTGTGCTCCTAGCATTATCCTGCCAGGAAGCAACAGTTTGTTCCTGAACACTACCTGAGTCTGCGGCAGTGAAGGTCCCATTATGACATCACACTCATTTTGTAGAAAGAAGTCCTGGGTACTGCTATTTGTGTTTAGACCATTAGGGTCTAAAGAATGTACTGCCAAATGCCCATTTTCAAAGACCAAATATGTGGACTGTAACTTAATGCAAAATGTCACTCTTTTGCAAGCAGCTTCTTTGAAGGGAAAGGGAGAATCACCAGAATTACAAGTTTTCTCTCCCAAAGAAAGTGCTGGAAATCAGACTGTTTTGCTATAAATTCAGTTTCAGATACTTAGTTAAACTGTACTCCCTGCCCAATCTGGCAATCTTTTGGCAAGAATAGCAACTGTTTGTCCATGCACCATCTGCAAGTGGGAGCATAAGGGCTCTTAGAAAATACCAATTTTATTGAACATACAATAAGTGGAGAGTCAACTAATATGTTGAAGGGTACAAACTGAAGCAATATATGCACAGTGTCTGTTTATGAAAGGCTCTGGCCTTGGTGTGCCTTTTGCTGATTGTACCTCTCTGTTTGCTTGCAAGATCCATGCAAGCAGGTTGAAGTTTCTGTTGTATTTCGAGACTTCTCCCTGAGTTAATGCCCTGGAACTCAGACCAATATTTTGTGAACTCAGTCCTAGAAACTCAGGGCAAATTTATTCCATTCCTAGTCTGTGTTGTGGTAGGTAAATGCCCATTTTGTCATTATAGACCCCATATAGAAACTAGCTGAGGGGGGCAGAGTTATTTGCATATAGATGGCAGAGCTTGAGGACTCAGGTGCCAAATATCAGTTTTCAAAGCTCAAATGCGTGGATCACAACTTAATGCATGATTTCTCTCTTTTGCAGTCTGCTCCATTCAAGAGAATGGGCGATTCTGTGATATCAGGAGGTTTATCACTCAACAAATAACTGGAATTCAGACTGTGTTGCTCTAAACTCACTTTGAGAAACAGAGGAACTGTATTCCCTTCCACTCTGTGCCTCTTTTGGCCAGAGTAGCAACATTTTGTTTGTCCATGTTGCCCATTGCTGTTGAAACACGGCCTCATACAAAAAAAAAAAAATATCTCTTAGTACATGCAAGCATTGGAGAAACACATCTAATGTACTGATGCATAAAATCTGAATACAGAAAGGGACACTGCCTTTTCACTGAAAATGGTGTTTTGGGGATATTGGGAGATTTCTCCCTGAAATAAGGTCGTGAAACTCAGACCATGTGTCTGTGTTCTCAGTTTCAGAAACTGAGTGAAAATCTACTCCCTGCCTCATTTCTGGGATTTCTGGCCAGGAAGCAGGTGTTTGTCAGTGCACACCACATGAGTCTCTTATACAGAAATTCCCATTGTGATATCACACTACCTTTGTAAAAACAAAACCAGAGGCACAGCTACTTGTAGTTGAACAGTTGGAGCCTAAAGACAGAGCATCCAAATGCTGGGTTTCAAAGCCTGAATGCCTGCCTGACAACTTAATGCACGATGTTACTTTTTTCTGGGCAGCTTGTTTCAAGTGAGTGTGAGAATCTATGCTATCACTAGGTTTCTCTCCCAAACAAGGAGTTGGAATTAAGACCATGCTGCTGTAAACTCAGTTTCAGAAATTGAGTGGAATTGTAATCCCTGCCCACTCTATCCCTCCTTTTCATAGAGTAGCAACAGTTTGTGGGTGCTCACTCTGCCTGTTGTAAAACAAATCCTCTTATGAAAAAAAAAAACACTCTGTTTGTACCTCCAAGCAGTGCAGAATCACAACTAAAGTTCTATTGGGTAGAATCTGAAATGACATATGCACAGTGCCTGATTAAGTAAGAATCCAGCCTAGCACTGCCTTTTGCTGCCTGGACATCTCTGTTTGCCCACCAGCCTTATTCATGTGATGGGGAGATTCTTGGATATCAGTACACTTCTCTATGAAACAATGAGCAGAAAATCAAATGGTGTTTTGGGGAACTCAGTTTCTGAAACTGGGTATTACATTATTACCAACCTTTTCTCTGCATTTTCCTGGCAGTAATAAGAGTTTCTTCATGTACCCTACTTGTGTCTGTGGTAGAGAAAGGCACATTATGACATCACACTCCCTTTGTAGAAACAAGCACTAGAGCAATGCTGCTTGTGTTGGGACTGTTACATACAGAAGACAGAGGTGCAAAATGCCTTTTTTCAATGTAGAAAGACATGGATTACTCCTTGTAACAAGATGCATATCATCTCTGGCACACTGTAAACAAGTGAAGGGGAGAATCTGGGCTATCAGCCTGTTTCTCACCCAAAGATACAGCTGGAAATCAGACCATATTGCTGTGGACTCAGTTTCACAAACTGAGTGGAACTATACTCCCTGCTCAGTCTGTGCCTCCTTTTAGAACAATAGGAACAGTTTGTTCCTCCCAGCTCCCAGAGACTGCAGAACTTTGGCTTCTTATGCAAATATTGCTCTCTTCATACGGGCAAGCAGTAGAGAAACACATGTAGTGTTCTGATGGGTAGAATCTGGAGAAAAGCTCAGTGACTGAATTGGTATACTACAGACGAGGACTGCATTTCTACAGCTGGATATCTCCATTTTCCCACAAGCTCCATTCAGTCAAATGGGAGGTGTTGTGATATACGAAGATTTCTCCCTCCAATCAACACCTGGGACTCAGACTTGGTTTTTGAGTAGTCAGTTTCCAAAACGGAGTGCAAATTATTACCTGTCTGCTCCTTGCATTATCATGCCAGGAAGCAACAGTTTGTTCCAGTACACTACCTGTGTGTGGGGGGCAGTGAAAGTCCCATTATGACATCACACTCGTTTTGTAGAAACAAGCCCTGGGCACCGCTATTTGTGTTCAGACCATTGGAGCCTGAAGAGTGAACTGCCAAATGATGGTTTTCAAAGCCCCAATGTGTGGAATGTAACTTAATGCAAAATGATCCTCTTTCCTGTGCAACTCCTTTCAAGGGAATGGGAGAATCTGCACAATGAAGAGCTTTCTCTCCCAAAGAAGGTGGTGGAAATCAGACCATTTGCTCTAAATTCAGTTTCAGAATCTTAGTGAAACTGTATTCCCCGCCTAATCCTTCAGTCCTTTGGCCAGAGTAGCAAGCACTTGTCCATGTGCCTTCTGCAAGTGGGAGCACAAGGGCTCTTATAAAATACCGATGTCATTGTACAGACAAGAAGTGGAGAGTCACAACTAATATACTGAAGGATACAAACTGAAGCAATATATGCACAGTGTCTTTCTGAAAGGCTCCTGCCTAGGTCTCTCTTTAGCTGACTGCATATCTCTTTTTGCCCGCAAAATCCATGCAAGAAAGTGGCAGCTTCTGGGGTACCAGGAGACTTCTCCCTGAATTAAAGCCCTGGAACTCAGACCAATATTTTGTGAGCTCAGTTCTAGAAACTGGGGCCACATCTATTTCATGCCTGTTGTGTGCTGTGGTAAGTAAAGGCCCATTTTGACATCATAGTCCCCATATAGAAACAAGATGAGGGGCAGAATTACTTGTGTTTAGGTGGTTGGAGCTTAAGGAAACAGGTGCCAAATGCCGGTTTTCAAAGCACAAACACATGGATAGCAACTTAGTGAATGATTTCTCGCTTTTCTGGCCAGCTCCATTCAAGTGAATGGGCAAATCTGTGATATTAGGGAGTTTATCTTGCAATCAAAAAGCTGGAATTCAGACCATGTTGCTCTAAGCTCACTTTCAGAAACAGCAGAACTGTATTCCCTGCCACTCTGTGCCTCTTTTGGCTAGATTAACAACATTTTGTTTGTCCATGTTGTCCGTGCCTGTGGAAACAAGGCCTCGCCTGAAGAGACATCTCTTAGTACACTCAATCAATTTAGAAACACATGTAATGTTCTGATGTGTAGAATCTGAAGCCAGAAAGGCACACTGCCTGTATCAGATATCTGCAGCCTACGGATGCCTTTTTTGACTGGATATCTCCATTTGTGTGAAAGCTCCATTCAAGCAAAAATGATGATTTTGGGATATCCGGAGATTTCTCCCTCTAAGAAGGTCATGGAACTCAAACCGTGTGCCTCTGACCTCAGTTTGAACACCTGCTTCAAAATCTACTCCAGGCCTCCTCTCAGGGATTTCTGGCCAGGAAGCAAGTGTTTGTCACTGTATACTACGTGCTTCTCTGATACAGAAATGCCCATTGTGATATCACACTAACTTTGTAAAAACAAACACAGGGGCAAAACTACTTGTACTTGGATGGTTGGAGCCTAAAGATAGAGGATCCAAATGCCGGTTTTCAAAGCTCAAATATGTGGATGACTACTTAATTCATGATTTCTCTCTTTTCCATCAAGCTCCATTCAAATGAATGGGAGAATTTGTGATATCCCGTGGTTTATTGCTCAAAGAAGAAGCTTGAGTTCAGACCATGTGGCACTAAACTCTCTTTTAGAAACAGTGGAAGTGTATTAACTGCTACTCTGTGTCTTTTTTGGCCAGAGTAGCAACATTTTGATATCCATGTTGCCCGTGCCTGTGGAAACAAGTCATCTCCCAAAAAGACACCTCAGTATACGAAAGTGTTGGGAAAACACATCTAATCTTCTGATGGGTAGACTCTGAATCCAGAAAGTCACACATCTTGTCTGAGAAATCTCTTGTCTAGAGATGCCGTTTTGGCCTGGATATCTCAATTTGCATGAAAGCTCCATTCAAGCCAAATGGTGTTTGTGGGGTATCCGTGGATTTTTCCCTGATAAAGGTAAAGGAACTCAGACCATGTGTCTGTGACCTCATTTTCAGAAACTGAGTGAAAATCTACTTCCAGCCTGCTCTCTGGGATACCCGGCAAGGAAACAAATGTTTCTCACTGTAAACCATGTTAGTCTCTGGTACAGAAATGCCCTTTGTGACATCACACTACCTTTGTAAAAACATACCCAGGGACACAGCTACTTGTACTTGGATGGTTGGAGCCTAAAGACAGAGGATCCAAATGCCGGGTTTCAATGCCCAAATGCTGGGATGACAGCATAATGCATGATGTCTCTCTTTTCCAGGCAGCTTGTTTCAAATGAGTGGGACAATCTATACTATTGTGAGGTTTCTCTCTCAAACAAGGAGCTGGATTTCAGACCATGATGGTATAAACTTGGTTTCAGAAATTGAGTAGAACTGTACTCGCTGTCCACTCTGTTCCTTTTTTTGACAGAGTAGCAGCAGTATCTGGATGCTCACTCTGCCTGTTGGAGAACAAATCCTCTTAGGAAAAAACCGTTCTGTTTGTACATAGAAGCCGTGTAGCATCACAACTAATGTTCTGTTGGAAAAATCTGAAACGAGATATGCACAGTGTCTGTTTCAGAAAGAATCTGGCCTAGTAGTGCCTTTGGCTGCCTGGACATCTATGTTTGCCCACCAACCCTATTCATGTGATTGGCAGAATCTTGGATATTAGTAGACTTCTCCATGAAACAATGAGCAGGAACTCAAATGGTGTTTTGGTGAAAACAGTTTCTGAAACAGGGTACTACTTTACTACCTATCTTTTCTCTGCTTTTCCTGGGCAATAATAAGAAATTCTTCATCTACCCTAATTGTTTCTGTTTTAGAGAAAGTCTCATCATGACATCACACTCCCTTTGTAGAAACAAGCACTGAGGTGACACTACTTGTGTTTGGACTGTTTGAGACTGAAGGCAGTGGTGTAAAGTGTCTGAACAAATACTGGGATACAGCTACTTGTATGTGGATGGTTGGAGCCTAAAGAAAGAGGATCCACATCCCGGCTTTCAAAGCCCAAATGCCTGGATGACAACTTAATGCATGATGTCTCTTTTTTTGGGAAGCTCCTCTCAAGTTATTGTAGAAACTACGCTATTGTGAGGTTTCTCCCACAAACAAGGAGCTGGAATTCAGACCGTGCTGCTGTAAATTTATTTTCAGAAATTGAGTGGAGCTCTACTCCCTGCATGCTCTGTACCTCTTTTTGACAAAGCAGCAACAGTTTGTGGATGCTTACTCTACCTGTTGGAGAACAAATGCTCCTATGAAAATACTGCTCTCTTTGTACATCCAAGCAGTGCAGAATAACAACTAATGTTCTGTTCAGAAGAATCTAAAATGAAATGCACAGTGCCTGTTACAGAAAGAATCTGGCCTAGAGGTGCCTTTTTATGCCATGGCATCTCCGTTTCCCAACAGCAATATTCATGGAATTGGGAGTTTCTTGGATATTAGTAGACTTCTCCATGAAACAATGAGCAGGAACTCAAACGGTTGTATGGTGAACCAAGATTCTGAAACTGGGTGCTACTTTGTTACCAACCTTTTCTCTGCCTTTTCCTGGCAGAAATAAGAGTTTTTTTCATCTACCCTACTTGTGTCTGTGGTAGAGAAAGGCCCATTATGACATCACACTCCCGTCATAGAAACAAGCACTGGTGCAATGCTACATGTGTTGGGACTGTTAGAGACTGAAGACAGTGTGCAAAATGCCTGTTTCCCATGTCAAAAGGCATGGATTACACCTAGTAGCTTGATGTTTATCTCTTCTGAGAACCTCTAAACAAGCGAATTGAAGTATCTAAGCTATCAGCATGTTTCTCACCCAAAGATACAGCTGGAAATCAGACCATATTTCTGTGAACTCAGTTTCACAAACCGAGTGGAACTATACTCCCTGTTCAGTCTGTGCCTGCTTTTGGAGGAGAAGAAACAGTTTGTTCAACCATGCTCCCTAAGACTGTGTAGAATTTTGGCTTCTTATGCAAATATTTCCCGCTTTGTATGGACAAAAGATGGAGAAACACATGTCAAGTTCTGATGGGAAGAATATGAAGAGAGAAAAGCACAGTGCCTGCTTCTGAAAACTCCAGACAAGGAATTTGTTTCTATGGCTGGATATCTCCATTTGCTCACAAGCTTCACTCAATCAAATGTGAGGTGGTGTGATATATGGAGATTTCTCCATCAAATCAATAACTGGGACTCATCCCTGGTGTTTGAGTAGTCCATTTAGGAAATGGAGTGAAAATTATTAACTGTCTGCTCCTGGTGTTATCCTGCCAGGAAGTAACAGTTTGTTTCTGTATACTACTTGTGTCTGCAGCAGTGAAAGTCCCATTATGACGTCACACTCCCTTTGTATAACCAAGCCCGGGGGCACTGTTGTTTGTGCTTAGACCATGAGAGTCTGAAGAGTGAACTGCAAAATGCTGCTTTTCAAAGCTCAAATGTATGGAGTGTAACTTAATGAAAAATTTCCCTCTTTCAAGTGCAGCTCCTTTCAAGGGAATGGGAAAATCTGCACAATCAGGAGCTTTCTCTCCCAAAGAAATAGCTGGAAATCAGACCATTTTGATATAAAGTCAGTTTCAGAAACATAGTGAATCTGTACTCCCCGCCCAATCTGTCCATCTTTTTGCCAGAATAACAACTGTTTGTCCATGTGCCATGTGCAAGTAGGAGCATAAGGGCTCTTAGAAAATACTGCTGTCCTTATACTGACAAGAAGTGGAGAGTCACAACTAATATCCTGAAGGATACAAAGTAACTGAGTTATGCACAGTGACTGTTTCCAAACGTCTCCAACCTAGGTGTGCCTTTTGCTGACTGCACATCTCTGTTTGCCCTCAAGATCCATGCAAGTGAACGGCAGTTTCTGTGGTATCAGGAGACTTCTATCTGAATTAAAGGCCTGGAACTCAGACCGAATTTTTTGTGAACTCAGTTCTAGAAACTGGGGGCACATCTATTCCCTGTCTGCTCTGTGCTGTGGTATGTAAAGGCCCATTTTGACATCATAGTCCCTGTATAAAAACAATCTGGGAGGCAGAGTGACTTGTGTTTAGATGGATAGAGCTTGAGGACAAAGGTACCAAATGCCTGTTTTCAAAGGCCAAAAGCATGGATAGCAACTTCATGCATGATTTCTCTCTTTTCTGGCTAGCTCCATTCAAGTGAAAGGTCGAATCTGTGATATCAGGTGATTTATCTCTTAAACAAAAAGCTGGAATTCAGACCGTATTGCTCTATACTCAATTTTGGAAACAGTGGATCTGTATTCCCTGCCTTTCTGTGCCTCCTTTGTCCAGAGTAGCAACATGTTGTTTGTCCATGTTGCCCATGCCTGTGGAAACAAGGCCTTGCACAAAAACACATCTCTTAGTACATGAAAGCATTGGAGAAAGACATCTAATGTTCTGATGCGTAGAATCTGAAGCCAGAAAGGCACACTGCCACTCTTAGAAATCTCCCGCCTAGGGATGCCATTTTGGCCTGGATATATCCATCTGCGTGAAAGCTCCATTCAAGCAAAATGGTTTTTGTGGGATATCCAGAGATTCCTCCCTGAAAGAAGGTTGTGGAATTGAGATCGTGTAACTGTGACCTCAGTTTCAGAAAACGCTTAAAAATCTACTCATTGTATCCTCTCAGGGATTTCTGGCCAGGAATCAAGTGTTTTTCACTGTATATTATGTGAGTCTCTGGTACAGAAATGCTCATTGTGACATCACACTACTTTGTAAAAACAAGCAGAGGGGCGCAGCTACTTGTATTTGGACAGCTGGACCCTAAAGACAGAGGATCCAAATCCTGGGTTTCCCTTGCCCAAATGCATGGATGACTACTAAATGCATGATTTCTCTCTTTTCTGTCCAGCTCCATGCAAGTGAGAGGGTGAATCTGTCATATCAGGAGGTTTATCTCTCAAACAAAACTGGTGTTCAGACTGTATTTCTCTAAACTCACTTTTACAAACAGTGGAACTGTATTCCCTGCCATTCTGTGCCTCTATTGGCCAGATTAGCAACATTTTGTTTGTCCATGATGCCCATGCCTGTGGAAACAAGGCATCTCCCGAAAAGACATCTCTTAGTACATGCAAGCATCACAGAAACACATCTACTGTTCTGATGGGTAGACTCTCAATCCAGAAAGGTCCACTGCCTGCCTCAGCAATCTCCAGGCTAGGGATGCCATTTTCACCTGGATATTTCCATTTGTGTGAAAGCTCCATTCAAGCAAAACAGTGTTTATGGGATATCTGGAGATTTCTCCCTGAAACAAGGTCGTGGAACTCAGATTGTGTATCTGTGATCTCATTTTCAGAAAGTGAGTGAAAATCAACTCCCTGCCTTCTCTCTGGGATATCTAGTCAGGAAGCAACTGTTTATCACTGTACACTGTGTGAGTCTCTGGTACACTAATGCCATTTTGATATCACACTGCTATTGTAAAAACAAACACAGAATCACAGCTACTTGTACTTGCAAGGTTGGAGCCTAAAGACAGAGAATGCAAATGCCGGTTTTCAAAGCCCAAATGCATGATTTCTGTCTTTTCTGGCAGGCTCCATTCAAGTGAATGGGCGAATTTGTGATATTAGGAGGTATACCTCTAAAACAAAAAACTGCAATTCACACCGTGTCACTCTAAACTCACTTTTACAAACAGTGGCACTGTATTCCCTGCCATTCTGTGCCTGCTTTGGCCAGAGTAGCAACATGTTGTTTCTCCATGTGGCTCATGCCTGTGGAAAAAAGGCCTCTCCCACAAAGACATATCTTAGTACAGGCAAGCATTGGAGAAACATATATAATGCTCAGATGGGTAGAAACTGAAGCCACAAAGGCACACTGCCTGTCTCAGAAATCTCCCGACTCGGGATGCCATTTTGGCATGGATATCTGCACTTGCGTGAAAGCTCCATTCAAGCAAAATGGTGTTTGTGGGATATCTGCAGATTTCTCCCTGAAACAAGAGTCTTGGAACTCAGACTGTGTGTCTGTGACTTCAGTTTCAGAAACTGAGTGAAAATCTACTGCCTGCCCCCTGTCTGGGATTTCTGGACAGGTAGCCAGAATTTGTCACTGTACAGTATGTGAGTCTCTGGTACAGAAATGCCCTTTGTGATGCAACACTAACTTTGTAAACACAAAAACAGGGCTACGGCTACTTGTACTTGGACGGTTGGAGACTAAAGAGAGAGGATCCAAATGCCAGTTTTCCAAGCCCAAATGCCTGGATGACAACTTAATGCACAATGTCTCTTTTTTCCGGGTAGTTCCTTTGAAGTGAATGGGAGAAAGTACGCTATCGCGAGGTTTCTCTCTCAAACAAGGAGCTGGAATTCACAGCGTGTTGCTCTAAACTCAGTTTCAGAAATTGAGTGGAACTGTACTCCCTGAACACTCTGTTCCTCTTTTTCACAGAGTAGCAACATTTTGTGGATGCTCACACTGCCTGTGGAAGAACAAATCCTCTTCTAAAAATACTGCTCTCTTTGTACATCCAAGCAGTGCAGAATCACAACTAATGTTCTGTTGGGAAGAATCTAAAACGAGATATGCACAGTGTCTGTTACAGAAAGAATCCAGCCTAGCAGTGCCTTTTGCTGCTTGGATATCTCCGTTTGCCCACCAGCCCTCTTCATGTGATTGGGAGTTTCTTGGATATCAGTAGACTTCTCCATGAAACAATGAGCAGGAACTCAAATGGTGTTTTGTGAACCAAGTTTCTGAAATTGTGTGCTACTTTAGTATCTACCTGCTGGCTGCCTCTTCATGGCAGTAACAAGGGTTTCTTCCTCTTCCTTACTTGTGTCTGTGGTAGAGAAAGGCCAATTATGACATCACACTCCCTTCGTAGAAACAAACACTGGTGAAAAAGTACGTGTGTTGGGACTGTTAGAGACAGAAGGCAGCAGTACAAAATGCCGGTTTTCAACATCGGAAGGCATGGGTTACACCTAGTAGCAAGATGCTTATCTGTTCTGGCAGCCTCCTAAAAGCCAAAGAGAGAATCTGGGATATCAGCATGTTTCTCACACCAAGATACAGCTGGAAATCAGACCATATTGCTGTGAACTCAGTTTTACAAACTGAGTGGAACTATACTTCCTGCTCAGTCTGTGCCTCTTTTTGGAAGAGTAGGAACAATTTGTTCCTCCATGATCCCTGACACTGTGCAGAACTTTGGCTTTTTATGCAAATATTGCTCTCTTTGTATGGGCAAGTGGTGAAAAAACACATGTAGTGTTCTGATGGGTAGAATCTGAACCGAAAAAAGCACAGTGCCTGCTTCGGAAAACTTCACACAAGGAGTGCATGTCTACGCTTTTATATCTTCATTCTCCTGCAAGGTCCATTCGATCAAGTGGGTGGTGATGTGATATATGGAGATTTCTCCCTCAAATCAACACCTGGGACTCAGAGCTGGTTATTAAGTAGTCAGTTTCAGAAATGGAGTGCAAATTATTACCTGTCTGCTCCTTGTGTTATCCTGCCAGGAAGCAACATTTTGTTACTGTACACTACCTGTGTCTTCACCAGTGAAAGTCTCATTACGACATCACACACCCTTTGTATAAACAAGCCCTGGGGAATAGCTATATTTGTTTAGACAACTAGAGCTGAAGAGTGAACTGCAAAATGCCGCTTTTCAAAGACCTAATGTGTGGAGTGTATCTTAATGCACAATGTCCCTCTTTCCCAGGCAACACCTTGCAAGCAAATGCGAGAATCTGTGCAATCAGGAGCTTTCTCTCCTAAAGAAGGTGCTGGAAATCACACTGTTTTGCTGTAAAATCAGTTTCAGAAACTTAGTGAAACTGTACTCCCCACCCAATCCTTCAGTCTTTTGGCCAGAGTAGAAAGTGTTTGTCCATGAGACATCTGCAAGTGGGAGCAAAAGGGCTCTCAGTAAATACCGATGTCATGTACAGACAAGAAGTGGAGAGTCACAACTAATATTCTGAAGGGTACAGACTGAAACGAGATAGGCACAGTGCCTGTTTCTGGAAGTCTCTGGCCTAGGTGTACCTTTGCTGACTGCACATCTCTGTTTGCCCACAAGATCCATGCAAACGAAAGGCAGTTCCTGGGGTATCAGGATACTTCACCCTATATTAAAGCCCTGGAACTCAGACCAATTTTTGTGAACACAATTTTAGAAACTGAGGATTGATCTATTCCCTGCCTGTTCTGTGCTGTGTTAGGTAAAGGCCCATTTTGACATCATTGTCCCCATATACAAACAATCTTGAGAGGCAGAGTTACTTGTGTTTAGACCGAAAGAACTTGAGGACACAGATGCCAAATTCCAGTTTTCAAAGCCCAAATGCATGGATAACAAGTTAATGCATGATTTTTCTCTTTTCTGGCCAGCTACACTCAAGTGAATGGGAGAATCTGTGATATCAGGTGGTTTATCTCTCAAACAAAAAGCTGGAATTCAGATCGTGTTGCTCTAAAGTCACTTTTAGAAACAGTGGAAGTGTATTCTCTGCCACTCTGTGCCTGTTTTGGCCAGAGTAGCAACGTTTTGTTTGTCCATGTTGCCCATGTCTGTGGAAAGAAGGCCTCTCCCGAAAAGACATCTCTTAGTACATGCAAGCACTGGAGAAAAACATCTAATATTCTGATGCATAGAGTCTTAAGCTAGAAAGGCACTCTGCATGTCTCAGAAATCTCCTGCCTAGGGATGCCCTTTTGGCCTGAATATCTCCATTTGCGTAAAACTTCCATTCAAGCAAAACGGTGTTTGTTGAATATCCGGAGATTTCTCCCTGAAACAAGATCATGGAACTCAGAGCATGTGTCTGTGACCTCAATTTCAGAACCTGAGTGAGAATCTACTCCCTGCCTCCTCTCTGGGTTTTCTGGCCTATAGGCAAGAGTTTGTCACTGTACACAACATGAGTCTATGGTACAGAAATGCTCATTGTTACATCACACTAGTTTGTAGAAACAAACACAAGGGCACAGCTACTTGTACGTGGATGGTTGGAGGCTAAAGACAGAGGGTCCAAATGCTGGTTTTCGAAGCCCAAATGCCTGGATGGCAACTTAATGCATGATGTCCCTTTATACCAGGCAGCTCCTTTCAAGTGAGTGGGAGAATGTATGCTTTTGCGAGGCTTCTTTGCCAATCTAGGAGCTGGAATTCAGACTGTGTTGCTTTAAAGTCAGTTTCAGAAGTTGAGTGGACGTGTAATCCCTGCTCACTCTGTTCCTCTTTTTGACAGAGTAGCAACAGTTTGTGGATGCTCTCTCTGCCTGTGGGTGAACAAAGTCACTTATGAAAATACTGCTGTCTTTGTACATCCAAGCAGTGCAGAATCACAGCTAATGTTCTGTTGGGAAGAATGTGAAATGAGATATGCAAAGTGCCTGTTTCAGAAAGAATCCGGCCTAGCAGTGCCTTTTGCTTCCTGGACATCTCCATGTGCCTACCAGCCCTCTTCATGTGATTGGGAGTTTATTGGATATCAGTAGACTTCTCAATGAAACAATGAGCAGGAACTCAAACGGTATTTTGGTGAACCAAGTTTCTGAAACTGTGTGCTACTTTCCTACCTACCACCTCTCTGCCTTTTCCTGGCAATAAGAATAGTTTCTTTATCTACCCTACTTGTGTCTGTGCTAGAGAAGGCTCATTATGACATCACACTCCCTTCATAGAAACAAGCACAGGGACAACACTACTTGTGTTGGGACTGTTAGAGACTGAAGACAGTGGTGAAAATGTCAGTTTTCAATGTCGAAATGCATGGATTACAGCTTGCAGCAAGATACGTATCTCCTCTGGCAACCTCTAAACAAGCGAATGGGAGAATCTGGGCTATCAGCGTCTTTTTCACCCAGATACCGCTCGAAATCAGACCATATTTCTGTGAACTCAGTTTCACAAACTGAGTGGAACTATACTCCCTGCTCAGTCTGTGCCTCTTTTTGGAACAGTAAGAACATTTTGTCCCTCCCAGCTTCCTGAGACTGTGCAGAACTTTGGCTTTGTATGCAAATGTTGCTGTCTTTGTACGGACAAGCAGTGGAGAAACACATGTAGTGTTCTGGTGGGTAGAAATTGAAGCGAGAAAAGAACAGAGCCTGCTTCAGAGAACTCCAGATAAGAATTGCGTTTCTATGGCTGGATATCTCCATTTGACCCCAAGCTCCATTCAGTCAAATGGGAGGTGGTGTGATATACGGAGATTTCTCCCTCAAATCAACATATGGGACTCAGACCTGGTTTTTGCATAGTATGTTTCTGAAACAGAGTGCAATTTATTACCTTTCTGCTCCTTGCATTATCCTGCCAGGAAGCAAGAGTTTGTTCCTGTATACTACCTGAGTCTGCAGCAGTCAAAGTCCCATTGTGACATCACACTCCCTTTGTAGAAACAAGCCCTGAGGCACCGCTATTTGTGTTTAGACCATTAGAGCCTAAAGAGTGAACTGCCAAATGCCGGTTTTCAAAGCCCAAATGCAGGGAGTGTACCTTCAAAATAAAAGTAGCTGTGATGCTCACTTTGTTTTTACAAAGGTAGTTTGATATTACAGTGGGCATTTCTCTACCAGAAACATG
The DNA here is from genome assembly GCA_004025085.1 of Thryonomys swinderianus. NCBI lineage: Eukaryota > Metazoa > Chordata > Mammalia > Rodentia > Thryonomyidae > Thryonomys > Thryonomys swinderianus. The sequence continues at coordinate 24,006 of PVIC010003622.1, read as the reverse complement.
CATAATATACAGAATCAAATACTTCTTTCCTGGCCAGAAAACCCAGACAGTAGGCAGGGAGTAGATTTTCCCTCAGTTTCTGAAACTGAGGTCACAGCCACACGTTCTGAGTTGCAGGATGTTGTTTCAGGGAGAAATCTCCAGATATCCCATAAACCACTGTTGCGTGAATGGAGCTTGTGGGGAAAAGGAGATTTCCAGCCTGAACATGCCATCCTTAGGTGGGTGTTTTCACAAACAGGCAGTGCACCTTTCTGGCTTCGGATTCTACCCAGAAGAACATTATGTGTGTTTCTGCACTTCTTTGATGCACTAAGAGCGGTCTTTTCATTAGAGACATTGTTTTCACAGTCACAGTCAGTGTGAATAATCAAACTGTTGCTACTCTGGCCAGAAGTTGCTCAGAGTGGCAGGGAGTACCGTTCCACTCAGATTCTGAAAGTGAGATTACAGCAACAGATTCTGAATTCCAGCTGATAGTTTGGGAGATAATCCTACTGATATACAAAATTCTACCATTCACTGAAATGGAACTGGCTGGGAAAGACAGATCGTGCATTACATGGTCATCCATGCATTTGGGCTTTGAAAACCAGCGTTTGGCCCCTCTGTCCTCAAGCTCTAACTGTGCAAACACCCGTAGGTGTTCCCCACAGCTTGTTTCTACATAGTTATTGTGATGTCAAAATGGGCCTTTACTAACCAGAGATACAGAGCATGCCAGGAATAGAGGTGCCCTCATTTTCTACAACTGAATTCACAAAATTGGTCAGAGTTCCACAGCTTTCATTAAGGGAGAAATTTCCTGATACCCCACAAAATCCCTTTCACTTGCATTCATCTTATCGGCAAACTGAGATGTGCAGCCAGCAAAAGGCACACTTAGGCCAGATACTTTGAGAAAGAGGCACTGTGCATATCTCGCCTCAGTTTCTACCCATTAGAATATTAGTTGTGATTCTCCACTGCTTGTCTGCACATGTCCAGCAGTATTATCCAAAGAGCCATTATACCCCCAATGGTAGAGTGACATTGAACACACTGTTGCGACTCTGTCCAAAAGAAGAACAGATTTGGTGGTGAGTAAGTTTCAGTAAGTTCCTAAAAGTGCGTTTATAGCAACATGGTCAGATTTCCAGCTCCTTCTTTGGGAGAGAAACTTCCTGATTACACATATTCTATTCACTTGAAAGGAACTATGTGGAAAAGAGGGACATTTTGAATTCAATTATACACCACACATTTGGGCTTGGAAATCTGACATTTGGCACTTCTGTCTTCAGGCTCTATTGCTACAAACACAAGTAGCAGATCCCTATGCCTTTTTTTTCAACAAAGGGGATATGATATTATAATGGGTCTTACACTACCACACACATAGATATTGTACAGGAAGAAACAATTGCTTCCTGGAAGGAAAAGGTAAATAGTATGCAGGTATTACTTCCCACTCAATTTCTCTAACTGACTTCTCTAAAACCAGGTCTGAGTTCCAGGTGTTTATTGGCAGGGGAAATCCCCAAATATCACACAACCTCCCATTTGCTTGAATGGAGCTTCAGGCCAAAAGGAGATACCCAGCCTGAACACAGCATACCTAGTTGGGAGATTTCAGAAATAGGCAGTGTGCCTTTCTTGCTTCAGATTCTATCCGTCAGAACATTAGATGTTTTTTTATCAATGGCATGTTTGTACAAAGAGAGTTATTTTCATTGGGAGGACTTGTTTTCCACAGGCAGAGTCAGCGTGAACAAATGAACTGTTTCCACTCTGCCCAAAAGAAACAAAGAGTGGCAGGATGTACAGCTCCACTTAGTTTCTCAAAGTGAGTTTACAGCAACATGGTCTTAATTCCAGCATTTTGTTTACGAGCTAAGACTCCTGCTATCACAAATTCTCCCACTCACTTGAATCGAGATTGCCAGAAAAAAAGAGAAATCGTGCACTAAAGTGTCATCCACGCATTTGAGCTTTGAAAACTGGCATTTGGCACCTGTCTTTAGGCTGTCACCATCAAAAGTACAAGTAGCAGTGATACTGGGTTTTTTTCTACAAAGGTAGTATGATACACAATAGGCATTTCTCTAAAAGAGACACACTTAGTGTATAGAAACAAACTCTTTTTTCCTGGCCAGAAAACCCTGAGAGCAGGCAGGGGGTAGATAATCATTCTATTTCTGAAACTGAGGTCACAGCCACATTTCCTGAGTTCCAGGTTCTTGTTTCTGGAAGAAATCTCCATATATCCCACAAACCACTTTCGCGTGAATGGGGCTTGTGGGCAAATGGAGAGTTCCAGCCCAAACCAGGCATCGCTATGGGGGAGATTTCACAAATAGGCAGCATGCCTTTCAGGTTTCAGATTCTACCCAGAAGAACATTATGTGTTTCCCCACCACTTGCAAGTAAAAAAAGAGGTCTTTGCATTAGAAACATTGGTTAGTCATAATCAGTGTGAACAATCAAACTGTTGCTACTCTGGTCAAAAGTGGCAGAGTGGCAGGGAGTACAGTTCCACTCTGATTCTGAAAATTAGATTACAGCAACACATTCTGAGTTCCACCAAATTGTCTGGGAGATATTCCTACTGATATCTCAGATTCTCCCATTCACTTAAATGTAACTGGCCAGGCAAGAGAGAAATAGTGCATTATGTTGTCATCCATGCATTTGGGCTTTGAAAACTGGTGTTTCGCACATCTGTCCTCAAACTCTAACCGTCCAAACACAAGTGGCTGTTCCCCTCAGCTTGTTTCTACATAGGGAGCATGATGTCAAAATGGGCCTTTACCTACCACAGACACAGAGCAGGCAGGGAATAGAGGTGCCCTCAGTTTCTACAACTGAATTCACAAAATAGGTCAGAGCTCCATGGCTTTCATTAAGGGAGAAATCTGATACCCTACCAACTCCCTTTTGCTTGCATGGATCTTGCGGGCAAACAGAGATGTGCAGTCAGCAAAAGGCTCACATGGGCGGTACTTTGAGAAAGAGGCACTGTGCACATTTTGCCTCAGTTTCTACCCATCAGAATATTAGTTGTAATTTTCCACTGCTTGTCTACACATGTCCAGCAGTATTATCCAAAGAGCCGTTATACCTCCAACTGTAGAGTGACAATGGACATACTGTTGTGATTCTGTCCAAAAGAAGAATAGATTTGGTGGTGAGTACAGTTTCACTAAATTCCTAAAACTGAATTTACAGCAACACGGTCTGATTTCCAGCTCCTTCTTTGGGAAAGAAACTTCCTGATTGCACATAATCTCCAATTCACCTTTATGGAGGTACATGGAAAAGAGGGACATTTTGAATTAAGTTTTACTCCATGCATTTGGACTTTGAAATCTGGCATTTGGCACATCTGTCTTCAGGCTCTATTGATCCAAACAAAAGTAGCAGTTCCCTAAGCATATTTCTACAAAGAGGGTGTGATGTCATAATGGGTCTTTCACTACTGACCACACAGCTATTGTACAGGAAGAAACACTTGCTTCCTGGAAGGAAAAGGTAAATAGCAGGCAGGTATTACTTCCCACTTAATTTCTCCAACTGACTTCTCTAAAACCAGGTCTGAGTTCCAGGTGTTTATTGGAAGGGAACATCTCTGAATATCACACAAGCTCCCATTCACTTGAATGGAAATTGATGGCCTCTCACGAAAAGAAATCTCTTAGTGCATGTAAGGGTTGGAGAAACTCATCCAATGTTCTGATGGGTAGACTCTGAGTCCAGAAAGGCACACTGCTACTCTCAGATATCTCATGCCTAGGGATGCCCTTTGGCTTCTATATCTCAATTTGCATGAAAACTCCACTCAAGCAAGTGGTGTTTGAGGGATATCCAGAGATTTCTCCCTGAAAGAAGGTCGTGGAACTCAGACAGTGCGGCTGTGATCTCAGTTTCAGAAACTGAGTGAAAATCTACTCCCTGCCTCCTCTCTGGGATTTCTGGCCAGGAAGCAAAAGTTTGTCACTGTAAAAGACATGAGTCTCTGGTACAGAAATGCCCATTTTGACATCACACTATCTTTTCCAAAACAAACAAAGGGCTACAGCTACTTGTACTTGGATGGTTGGAGCTTAAAGACCGAGGATCCAAATGCCAGTTTTCAAAGTCCCAATGCCTGGATGACAACTTAATGAACAATCTCTCTTTTTTCCGGACAGCTCCTTTCAAGTGAATAGGAGAATCTATGAAACCATGCTATCACGTGGTTTCTCTCCCAAACAAGGGGCTGGAATTCAAACCATGTTGCTGTAAACTTAGTTTCAGAAATTGAGTGGGCACATGTTCTGAGTTCCATGACTTTGTTTCATGGAGAAATCTCCAGATATCCCACAAATACCGTGTTGCTTGAATGGAGCTTTCACAGAAATAGAGATAGACAGACCAAAACCACCACCCTAGGCCAGAGATTTCTCAGACAGGCCGTGTGCCTTTCTGGCTTCAGATTCTACCCATCAGAACATTACATGTGTTTCTCCAATGCTTGCATGTACTAAGAGATGTCTTTTTGAGTGAGGCCTTGTTCCCAAGGGAAAGGGCAAACAAGATGTTGCTTCTCTGACCAAAAGAGGCAGAGCGTGGCAGGAAATACAGTTCCACTTTTTCTAAAATGAGTTTAGAGCAACACGGTTTGAATTTCAGCTTTTTGTTTGAGAAATAAACCACCTGATATCACAGATACACCCATTCATTTGAATGGAGCTGGCTGGAAAAGAGACATATCTTACATTAGGTTGTCATGCAGGCATTTGAGCTTTGAAAACAAGAATTTTTATCCTCGGTCTTTAGGCTCCAAATTTCCAAGTACAAGTAGCTGTGCTGGTGTGTTTGTTTTTACAAAGGTATTATGATGTCCCAATGGGAAATTCTGTACCAGAGACTCATGTAGTGTATAGTGACAAATTCTTCCTATCTGGCCAGAAATCCCAGAAAGGAGGCATGGAAATAGATTTTCACTCAATTTCTTAAACTGAGGTCATAGACACACAGTCTGAGTTCCACAACTGTGTATCAAGGAGAAATCTCCTGATATCCCACAAACACTGTTTTGCTTTAATGAAGCTTTAATGCAAATGGATATATCCAGGCTAAAACGGCATCCCTAGGTGGGAGATTTCTGAGACAGGCAGTGTGCTTTTCTGGCTTCAGCATCTACCTATAAGAACATCATATGTGTTTCTCCAACGCTTGTGTGTGCTAAGAGATGTCTTTTCCATAGAAGCTTGGTTCCACATTCATGGACAACATGGACAAACAAAATGTTGCTACTCTGGCCAAAAGAGGCACAGAGTGGCAGGGAATACAGTTCCACTGTTTGTAAAAATGAGTATAGAGAAACACTGTCTGAACTTCAGCTTTTTTTTTTTTTTTGCTTTTGAGACAGGGTCTCGCTTTGTAGTTCAGGCTGGTCCTGAGCTCACTGTGGTACCCAGGCAAGCTGCCGTGAACTCAGCAATCCTCCTGTCTCTGCCTCCCCAGTGCTGGGATTACAGGCATGAGCCACCATATCCAGCATTGTGGTATGCGGTGTTGATTGTTGGTGGGCGTGTCTCCACGCCCAACATTATATGTAGTTACTGGGGATCGAACTCAGGACCTTGCGCTTGTGGGGCAGGTGCTGGAACCACTGAGCTAACCCTCCAGCCCAACTTTTTTTTTTGAGAGTTAAACCACATGACATCACAGATTTGCCCATTCACTTGAATGGAGCTGGCTGGAAAAGACACATATCTTGAATTATGTTGCCATCCACACATTTGGGTTTGAAAACCGGCATTTGGATCCTCAGTCTTTAGGATCCAAACATCCAAGTACAAGTACTGTAACCATGTGTTTGTTTTTACAAAGGTAGTGTGATGTCACAATGGGCATTTCTGTACCAGAGACTCACGTAGTGTACAGTGACAAACACTTGCTTCCTGGCCAGAAATCCTAGAGAGGAGGCAGGGAGTAGATTTTCACACAGTTTCTGAAAGTGTGTTTACAGACACACGGTCTGAGTTCCACGTTCTTGTTTAAGGGAGAAATCTCCGGATATCCCTGAAACAAAGTTTTGCTTGATTGGACCTTTCACAGTAATGGAGATATACAGGTCATCGGTAAGTGGGAGATTGTTGAGACAGGTAGTGTGTCTTTCTGGATTTGGTGTCTAACCATCAGAACATTAGATGTGTTTCTCTAACGCTTGCGTGTACTAAGAGATGTCTTTTCGCGAGAGGCCTTGTTTCCATAGGCACTGAAATATGGACAAAAAAAAAAAAATGTTGCTGCTCTGGCCAAAGGAGGTCCAGAGTGGCAGGGAATACATTACACTTTTTCTAAAAGTGAGTTTAGAGCAACACAGTCTGAATTCCAGCTTTTTGTTTGAGACATAAACCTCCTGATATCACAATTTGCCCACTCACTTGAATGCACCTGGCCATTAAAGAGAGACATCATGCATTAAGTTGCAATCCTCGCATTTGGGCTTTGAAACCCGGTATTTGGTTCCTCTGTCTTTAGGCTCCAACCATTCCAAGTACCAGTAGCTGGGCCCCTGTGTTTGTTTTTACAAAGGTAGTTTGATGTCACAATGGGCATTTCTGTCCCAGAGACTCACGTAGTGTACAGTGACAAGCCCTTGCTTCCTGGCTAGAAATCTCAGAGAGGAAGCAGGGAGTAGATTTTCACTCAGTTTCTGAAACTGAGGTCACAGACACATGGTCTGAGTTCGACGAGCTTTTTTCAGGGAGGAATCTTCGGATATCCCACAAAAACCATTTGCTTGAATGGAGGTTTCAAGCAAATGGAGATATCAGGGCCAAAATGGAATCCATAGGTGGGAGATTTCTAAGACAGGGAATGGGCCTTTCTGGCATCAGATTCTACCCATCAGAAAATTTAATGTGTTTTTCTAATGGTTGCATGTACTAAGAGAAGTCTTTAAGTGAGGGGCCTCATTTCCACAGACATGGACAACATGGACATACCAAATGTTGCTACTCTGGCCAAAAGAGGAAAAGAGTGTCAGGGAATACAATTCATCCATTTCTAATAGTGAGTTTAGAGGAACACTGTCTGAATTCCAGCTTTTTGTTTGAGACATAAACTTCCTGATATCACAAACTCCCATTCACTTGAATGGAGCAGGCCGAAAAAGAGACAAATCATGCATTAAGTTGCTACCCACAGATTTGGGCTTTGAAAAACAGCATTTCGCACCTGTGTCCTCAAGCTCTAGCCATCAAAACACAAGTAAATCTGCCCCCCAGCTTGTTTTTATATGGGGACTATGATGTCAAAATGGGCCTTTACCTATCAAAGCACAGAACAGGCAGGGAATAGTTGTGCCCTCAGTTTTTAGAACTGAGTTCACAAAATTTGGTCTGAATTCCAGGGCTTTAATTCATGGAGAAGTCCCTTGATACCCCAGAAACTACCGTTTGCTTGCATGGATCATGCGGGCAATCAGAAATGTGCAGTCAGCAAAAGGCAAACCTAGGTGGGAGCCTTTCAGAAACAGGCACTGTGCATATCTCGCTTCAGTTTGTTCCCTTCAGAATATTAGTTGTGCTTCTCCACTTCTTGTCTGTACCATGACATTGGTATTTTCTAAGAGCCTTTATGCTCCCACTTGCAGATGGCTCATGGACAAACAGTTGCTACTCTGGCCAAAAGATTGATGGATTGTGCAGGGAATACAGTTTCACTAAGTATCTGAAACTGAATTTAGAGCAAAAAGGTCTGATTTCCAGCACCTTCTTTGGGAAAGAAATCTCCTCATTGCGCAGATTCTCCCATTCCTTTGACAGGAGCTGCATGGGATAGAGGAACATTTCACATTAAGTTACACTCCACGCATTTGGGCTTTGAAAACCAGCATTTGGTAGTTCACTCTTCAGGGTCTAATGGTATAAACACAAATCATGGTGCCCCAGGGCTTGTTTCTACAATGGGAGTGTGATGTCATAATGGGAATTTCACTGCCACAGACACAAGTATTGTACAGGAACAAACTGTTGCTTGCTGGTAGGATAACTCAAGGAGCAGACAGGTAATAATTTGCACTCCATTTCAAACACCAGGGATAAGTCCCAGGTGGTGATTTGAGGGAGAAATCTCCATATATCGCACCACCTCCCATTTGATTGAATGGAGCTTGTGGGCAAGTGGAGATATCCATTCATAGAAATGCACTCTTGTCTGGAGTTTTCTGAAGCAATCACTGTGCTTTTCTCACTTCAGATTCTACCCTTCAGAACACTATATGTGTTTCTCCACCGTTTGCCCGTAAAAAGAGTGCAATATTTTCATAAGAAGCCAAAGTTCTTCACAGTCCCAGGGATCATGGAGGAACAAACTGTTCCTACTCCTCAAAAACGTGGCTCAGACAGAGAAGGAAGTATAGTTCCATTCAGTTTGTGAAACTGAGTTCACAGAAATATGGTCTGATTTCTAGCTGTATCTTTGGGTGAGAAAGACGCTGATAGCCCAAATTCTTCCATTCACTTTTTTAGAGTTTGCCAGAAGACATAGGCATCTTGCTACTAGGTGTAAACCATGCCTCTCAACATTGAAAACAGGCATTTTGCACCACTGTCTTCAGTCTGTAACTGTCCCAACACAAGTAGCATTACCCAAGTGCTTGTTTCTACGAAGGGAGTGTGAGATTTTCAAATGCTGGTTTTCAAAGACCAAATGCCTGCATGACAACTAAATGCATGATGTCTTTTTTCCCCGGCAGCTCCTTTCAAGTGAATGGGAGATTCTTCTGTTTTATTTTCCAAAAGTCCATGTACAAGTAGCTGTGCCCTGTGTCTGTTTTTACAAAGGTAGTGTGATGTCACGAAGGGCCTTTCTGTACCAGAGACTCAGGTATTGTACACTGAAAAACTCTTGCTTCCTGGACAGAAATCACAGAGAGGAGGCAGAGAGAAGAGTTTTACTCAGTTTATGAAACTGAGGTCAAAAACACACAGTCTGAGTTCTACTACCTTGTTTCAGGGATAAGTGTCCGGGTATCCCACAAAAACCATTGTGCTTGAATGGAAATTTCACAGAAATGAAGATATCTAGGCCAAATGGCATCCCTGGGCAGTAGATATCTGAGACAGGCAGTGTGCCTTTCTGGCTTCAGAATCTACCCATCAGAACGTTAGATGTGTTTTTCCAATGCTTGTGTGTACTAAGCGATGTATTTATGGGAGAGGCCTTGTTTCCACAGGCACGTCAAGATGAACAAACAAAATGTTGCTACTCTGGCCAAAAGAGGCACAGAATGGCAGGCAATACAGTTCCATTGTTTGTAAAAGTGAGCTAGAGCAACATGGTCTGAATTCCAGCTTTTTGTTTGAAAGATAAACCACCTGATATCACAGATTCACCAATTCACTTGACTTGATTGGAGCTGGACGGAAAAGAAAGAAATCAAGCAGGAAGTTGTCATTCACGCATTTGTGCTTTCAAAACCGGCATTTGGATCCTTTGTCTTTATCCTGCAACTGTCCCAAGTATAAGTAGCTGTGACCATTTGTTTGTTTTTACAAAGTTATTGTGATTTCACAATGGGCATTTCTGTATCAGAGACTCATGTAGTGTACAATGAGAAACTCTTGCTTCCTGCCCAGAAATCCCAGAGAGAAGGCAGGGAGTAGATATTCACTCAATTTCTGAAACTGTGGTCACAGACACTCAGATTGTGGTGTTCCAGCACCTTGTTTCAGGGAGGAACTACGGATATCCCACAAATACCATTTTGCTTGAATAGAGCTTTCACAGAAATGGTGATATTCATGCCAAAATGGTACCCCTTATTGGGAGATTTCTGAGACAGGCAGTGTGCCTTTCTGGCTTCAGATTCTACCCTTGAGAAATTTAGATGTGTTTCTCCAATGCTTGTGTGTACTAAGAGATGTCTTTTGTGGAGAGGCCTTTTTTCCACAGGCAAGGGCAACATGGAAAACAAAAATGTTGCTACTCTGGCCAATAGAGGCAGAGAGTGGCAGGAAATAAAACTCTCCGTTTCTAAAAGTAAGTTTTGAGCAACACGGTCTGAATTCCAGCTTTTTTTTTTTTTTTTTCAGATAAAACCACCTGATATCACAGATCCTCCCATTCATTTGAATGGAACTGGCCAGAAAAAAGAGAAATCATGCATTAAGTTGCTATCCAGGCTTTTGTGCTTTGAAAACTGGCATTTGGCCCCTGTTTCTTTAAGCTTATCTGTCTAAACAAAAGTAACTCTGCCCCCAAGCTTGTTTATTTATGGGGACTAGAATGTCAAAATGGGCCTTTACCTACCATGGCACAGAGCACACAGTGATTAGATGTGCTCAGTTTCTAGAAGTGAGTTCACAAAATATCAGTGTGAGTTCCAGGGCTTTAATTCCAGGGATAAGTCTTCTGATACCCCAGAAACTGCCTCCACTTGCATAGATCTTATCAGCAAACAGACATGTGCAGTCAGCCAAAGGCACACCTAAGCCAGAGCCTTTCAGGAATAGGCTCTGTGTACATGCCAGTTTAGTTCATACCCTTCAGAATATTAGTTCTGACTCTCGGCTTCTTGTGTGTATAATGACATCAGTATTTTCTAAGAGCCCTTATGCTCCCACTTGCAGATGGTGCATGGAAAAACAGTTGCTGCTCTGGCCAAAAGATTGATGGATTGTGGGATTGTGCAGGGATTACAGTTTCACTAATTTTCTGAAACTGAATTTATACCAAAACGATCTGATTTCCAGCACCTCCTTTGGGAGAGAAAGCTCCTCATTGCACAGACTCTCCCATTCCCTTGAAAGGAGCTGCCCAGGAAAGAGGGACATTTTGCATTAAGATACACTCCACGCATTTGGGATTTGAAAACTGGCATTTGGCAATGAACTCTTCAGGCACTAATGGTTTAAACACAAATAGTGGTGCCCCAGGGTTGTTTATATAAAGGGAGTGTGATGACATAATGGCACTTTCACTGCCCCACACACAGGTAGTGTACAGGAACAAACTGTAGCTTCCTGGCAGGATAATGCAAGGAGCAGACAGGGTGTAATTTGAATTCCATTCCTGAAACTGACTACTCCAAAACCACATCTGAGTCCCAGTGTTAATTTGAGGGAGAAATCTCTGTATATCAGACAACCTCACATTTGATTGAATGGAGCTTGTGGGAAAATGGAGATATCCAGCCATAGAAATGCTCTCCTTGCATGGAGTTTTCTGAAGCAGGCTTTGTTCTTTCTTGCTTTAGATTCTACCCATCAGAACACTACATGTGTTTCTCCACCGCTAAGCCATAAAAAATGACCAATATATGCATAAGAAGCCAAATTTCTGCGCAGTCTCTGGGAGCTGGGAGGAACAAACTGTTCCTACTGTTCCAAAAAGAGGCACAGACTGAGCAGGGAATATAATTCCACTCAGTGTGTGAAACTGAGTTCACAGAAACATGATCTGATTTCCAGCTGTATCTTCAGGTGAGAAATACGCTGATAGCCCAGATTCTCCCATACGCTTGTATAGAGGTTGGTAGAAGAGATGGGCATCTTGCTACTAGGTGTAATCCATGCCTTCCGATGTTGCAAACAGGCACTTTGCACTGCTGTCTTCAGTCTCTACAGTCCCAGCACAAGTAGCGTTGCCATAGTGCTTGTTTCTAAGAAGGGAGTGTGATGTCATAATGGGCCATTCTCTACTACAGACACAAGTAGGGTAGGTGAAGAAACTCTTCTTATTGCAAGGAAAAGGCAGAGAGCTGATAAGTAGGAAAGTATCACAGACTTACAAAAATGTGGTTCACCAAAACACCCTTTGAGTTGCTGATCATTGTTTCATGGGAAAGTCTACTGATATCTAAGAAACTCCCAATCACATGAAGATGGCTGCTGGGCAAATGGAGATGTCCAGGCAGCAAAAGGCACGGCTAGGCCAGATTCTTTCTGAAACTGGAACTGTGCACATCTCATTTCAGATTCTTCCCAACAGAACATTAGTTGTGATTCTGCACTGCTTGGATGTAAAAAGAGAGTGTTATTTTCATAAGAGGATTTGTTCTTCCCCAGGCAGAGTGAACATCCACAAACTGCTGCTACTCTTTCAAATAATAACAGAGTGGCACGGAGTACAGTTCCACTCAATATCTGAAACTGAGTTTACAGCAACACGGTCTGAATTCCAGCTCCTTGTTTGGGAGAAAAACCTCACGATAGCGCAGATTCTCCCATTTCCTTGAAAGGAGCTGCCCGGAAAAAAGAGACATTGTGCATTAAGCTGTCATCCAGGCATTTGTGCTTGGATAACCAGCATTTTGAATCTCTATCTTTAGGCTCCAGCCATCCATGTACAAGTAGCTGTAGCCCTGTTTTTGTTTTAATAAAGTTAGTGTTATATCACAATGGGCATTTCTGTACCTGAGATTCCTATAGTGTACAGTGACAAAAACTTGATTCCTGGCCAGAAACCCCAGACAGGAGGCAGGGAGTAGATATTCAGTTTTGAAACTGAGGTCACAGACACATGGTCTGAGTTCCTCGACCTTGTCTCAGGGAGAAATCTCTGGATAACCCTCAAACACTGTTTTGCTTGAATGGAGCTTTTACGCAAATGGAGATCTCCAGGCCAAAACAGCATCACTAACTGGCAGATTTCTAAGACAGGCAGTGTGCCTTTCTGGATTCAGATTCTACCCATCAGAACATTATATGTGTTTCTCAACTGCTTGCTTGTACTTAGAGATGTCTTTTCGGGAGAGGCCTTGTTTGCACAGGCATGGGCAAATGGAGAAACAAAATGTTGCTACCCTGGCCAACAGAGGGAGAGAGTGGGAGGGAATACAGTTCCACTGTTTCTAAAATTGAGTTTAAAGAAACACGGTGTGAATTCCCGCTTTTTGTTTGAGAGGTAAACCTACTGATATCACAGATTCGCCCATTTACTTCAATGGAGATGGCTGGAAAAGAGATAAATCATGCATAAAGTTGCCATCCAAGTGTCTGGGTTTTCAAAACCAGCATTTGGCACTTGTGTCCTCAAGCTCTATCCGTCTATACACAAGTAACTCTGCTCCCAAGCTTTTTTCTATATGGGGACTAGGATGTCAAAATGGGCCTTTACCCACCACAGTACAGAGCAGGCAGGAATAGATATGCCCTCTGTTTCTAGAACTGAGTTCACAAATAATCGGTGTGAGTTCCAGGGCTTTAATTCAAGGAGAAGTCCCTGATAACCCAGAAACTGCCATTTGTTTGCATGGATCTTGCAGGCAAACATAGATGTGCAGTCAACAAAAGCACACCGAGGCTGGAGCCTTTCAGAAACAGGCACTGTGCATATCTTGCTTCAATTTCTACCTTTCAGAATATTAGTTGTGACTCTCCACTTCTTGTCTGTACAATGACATCAGTATTTTCTAAGAGCCCTTATGCTCTCACTTGCAGATGGCACATGGACAAACAGTTGCTTCTCTGGCCAAAAGATTGACAGATTGTGCGGGGAGTATAGTTTCACTAAGTTTCTAAACTGAATTTCTATGATGTCATAATGGGACTTTCAGTGCTACCAGCATAGGTATTGTACAGAAACAAACTATTGCTTCCTGGCAGGATAATACAAGGAGCAGACACATAATAATTTGCACTCTGATTCTGAAACTGACTACACAAAAACCAGGTCTGAGACCCAGGTGTTTATTTGAGGGAGAAATCTCCATATATGACTCCACCTCCAATTTGATTGAATGGAGCTTGCAGGCAAATGGAGATATCCAGCCTTAGAAATGCACTCCTTCTCTGGAGTTTTCCAAAACTGCTACTTTGCTGTTCTCGTTTCAGATTCTACCCATCAGAACACTACATGTATTTCTCCACTGCTTGCCTATACAAAGAGAGCAATATTTGCATAAGAAGCCAATATTCTCCTCAGTGTCAGGGTGCATGGAGGAAAAATCTATTCCTACTCTTCCAAAAAGAGGCACAGACTGAGCAGGAAGTGTATTTCACCTCATTTTCTGAAACTGAGTTCACAGCAATATAGTCTGATTACCAGCTGTACTTTTCGGTGAGAAACATGCTGATACCCCAGATTCTCCCTTTCGCTTGTGTAGAGTTTGCCAAAAGAGATAGGAATCTTGCTTCTAGGTGTAATCCATGCCTTTCGTCAATGAAGATAGGCATTTTGCACTGCTGTCTTCCTTCGCTAACAGTCCCAACACAAGTAGTGTTGCCCCAGTGCTTGTTTCTACGCAGGGAGTGTGATGTCATAATGGGCCTTTCTCTACCACAGACACAGGTAGTGTAGATGAAGAAACTTTTTACTGCCAGGAAAATGCAGAGAGCAGGTAGGTAGTAAAGCAGCACATATTTTCAGAAACTCGGTTCACCAAAACACCATTTGAGTTCTTGCTCATTGTTTTATGGAGAAGTCTACTGATATCCAAGAAACTCTCAATCACATGAATAGGGCTGGTGGGCAAACAGAGGTGTCCAGGCAGGAAAAGCTACTGATAGGCTGGATTCTTTCTGAAACAGGCTCTGTGCATATCTCATTTCAGATTCTTCCCAACAGAACATTATTTGTGATTCTACACTGCTTGTATGTACAAAGAGAGTGGTATTTAACAAGCAGATTTTTTCTCCCACAGGGAGAGTGAGCATGCACATACTGTGGCTTTTCTGTCAAAAAGAGGAACAGAGAGGGGCGAGAGTACAGTTCTACTCAATTTTTAAAACTGAGTTTACAGCAACACCGTCTGAATTCCAGCTCCTTGTGTGGGAGAGAAACCTTGCGATAGCGTAGATTCTCCCATTCACTTGAAAGGAGCTGCCCAGAAAAAACACGCATCCTGCATTACATTATGATCCAGGCATGTGGGCTTTGAAAACTGACATTTGGATCCTCCGTATTAAGGCTCCAAGGATCCAAGTACAAAGAAGCAGGTGTAGGCATGTATTTGTATTTACAAAGTTAGGGTGATGTCAGAGTGGGCATTTCTGTACCAGAGACTCATGTCGTGTACAGTGACAAACATGTGCTTACTGGCCAGAAATCCCAGAGAGGAGGCAGGGCGTATATTTTCACTCAGTTTCTGAAACTGAGGTCACAGACGCACGATCTTAGTTCCAAGACATTGTTTCAGAGAGAAATCTCTGGATATCCCACAAACACCATTTTGCTTGAATGGATCTTTCATCCAAATGGAGATATCCAAGCCAAAATGACATCCCTAGGCGGGAGATATTTGAGACAGGCAGCGTGCCTTTCTGGCCTCAGACTCTACCCATCAGAACATTAGATGTGTTTCTACAACCCTTGCGTGTACCAAGAGATATCTTTTCAGGAGAGGCCTTGTTTCCAAAGGCATGGGCAACATGGACAAACGAAATGTTGCTACTTTGGCCAAAAGAGGCACAGAGTGGCAGGCAATACAGTTCCAATGTTTCTAAAAGTGAGCCTACAGAAACACGATCTGAATTCCAGGTTTCTTTTCAGACATAAACCACCTGATATCACAAATTCTCCCATTCACTTGAAAGGAGCTGGCTGGAAAAGAGAGAAATCATGCAGTAAGTTGCTATCCACATGTTTGTGCTTTGTAAACCAGCATTTGGCACCTGTGATCTCAAGCTCTATCCATGTAAACACAAGTAACTCTGCCCCCCCAGCTGTTTTCTGTATAGGGACTATGATGTCAAGATGGGCCTTTACCTACCACATCACAGAGCAGGCAGGGATTAGTTCTGCCCTCAGTTTCTAGAACTGAGTTCCAGGGCATTAAATAAGAGAGGTCTCCTAATACTCCATTAACTTCTATTCACTTTCATGGATCTTAACGGGTAAACAGAGATGTGCAGTCAGCAAAAGGCACACATAGGCCGAAGCCTTTCAGAAACAGACACTGTGCATATTTTGCTTCAGTTCGTACCCTTCAGAATATTAGTTGTGACTCTCCACTTCTTGTCTGTACAATGACATTGGTATTTTCTAAGAGCCCTTGTGCTTACACTCGCAGATGGAGCATAGACAAACAGTTGCTGCTCTGGCCAAAAGACTGACGGATTGGGTGGGGAGTACAGTTTGCTTAAGTGTCTGAAACTGAACTTATAGCAAATTGATCTGATTTCCAGCACCTTCTTTGGGAGAGAAAGCTACTGATTGCACAGATTCCCCATTCCCTTGAAAGAAGATGCATGGGAGAGGGGTACATTTTGTATTAAGTAACACTCCACACATTTGGGCTTTGAAAACCGGCATTTTACAGTTCACTCTTCAGGCTCTAATGGTCTAAACACAAATAGCTGTGCCCATGGCTTGGTTATATAAAGGGAGAGTGATGTCATAATGGGACTTTCACTGCCGAAGACACAGGTAGTGTACAATTACAAACTGTTACTCGCTGGCAGGATAACACAATGAGCAGACAGGTAATAATTTGCACTCTGCTTCGAAATAGACTACTCAAAACCCAGGTCTGAGTCCCAGGTGTTGATTTGAGGGAGAATTCTGCGTATATCACAACACCTCTTGTTTGACTGAATGGAGCTTGCAGGCAAATGGAGATATCCAGCCATCAAAACACACTCCTTGTCTGGAGTTTTCTGAAGCAGGCACTGTGCTTTTCTTGCTTTAGATTCTAACCATCAGAACACTACCTGTGTTTCTGCACCACTGGCCTGTACAAAGAGGGCAATATTTGCATAAGAAACCAAAGTCCTGCATGGTCTCAATGAACATGGAGGAACAAACTGTTTGTACTCCTCCAAAAAGAGCCACAGACTGACCAGGGCATAGAGATCCGCTCAGGTTGTGAAATGAGTTCACAACAATATGGTCTGATTTCCAGCTGTATCTTTGAGTGCTAAACATGCTGATAGTCCTGATTCTCACATTAGTTCATTTAGAGGTTGCCCGAAGAGATAAGCCTCATGCTGCTAGGTGCAATCCATGCCTTTTGATGTTGAAAACAGGCATTTTGCCACCCCTGTCTTCAGTCTCTTACGGTCCTAATACAAGTCGTGTTTCCCCAGTGCTTGTTACTATGAAGAGAGTGTGATGTCATAATGGGCCTTTCTCTACCACACACATAAGTAGGGTAGAGAAGAAATGTTTGTTACTGCCAGCAAAAGGCAGGAAGCAGGTAGGTAGTAAAGTACCACAGAGTTTCAGAGACTTGGTTCACCAAAACACCCATTGATTTCCGTTTCATTTTTTCATGGAAAATCCTGCTGATATCCAGAAAACTCTCAATTACATGAATAGGGGTGGTGGGCAAATGGAGATGTCCAGGCAGCACAAGGCACTTCTAGGCCAGATTCTTTCTGAAACAGGCACTGTGCATACCTCGTTTCAGATTCTTCCCAACAGAAGATTAGTTGTGATTCTGCAGTGCTTGGAAGTACAAAGACAGCAGTATTTTCATAAGAGGATTTGTTCTCCCACATGCAGAGTGGGCATCCACAAACTGTTGCTACTCTGTCAAAAAGAGGAACAGAGAGGGTAGGGAGTACATTTCACTCAATTTCTCAATCTGAGTTTACAGCAACTCTGTCTGAATTCCAGCCCCTTTTTTGGGAGAAACATCGTGATACTGTAGATTTTCCCATTCATTTGAAAGGAGCTGCCCTGAACAAAGACATATCATGAATTAACTTATCATCGAAAACTGGCATTTGGATCCTCCATCTTTAGGCTCCAACCGTCCAAGTACATGTAGCTGTAGGCATGTGTTTGTTTTTACAAACATAGTGTGATGTCAGAATGGACATTTCTGTACCAGAGACTCACGTAGTGTACAGTGACAAACACTTGCTTACTGGCCAGAAATCCCAGAGAGGAGGCAGGGAGTAGATTTTCCTTAAGTTTCTGAAACTGAGGCCACAGACACATGATCTTAGTTCCAAGACCTTCTTTCAGGGAGAAATCTCCGGATATCCCACAAACACCATTTGTTGGAATGGATCTTTCATCCAAATGGAAATATCCAGGACAAAATGGCATCCTTAAGTGGGAGATTTTTGAGACAGGCAGTGTGCCTTTCTGGCTTCAGACTCTACCCATCAGAACATTAGATGTGTTTCTCCAATGCTTGCATGTACCAAGAGATATCTTTTTGGGAGAAGCCTTGTTTCCAAAGGCATGAGCAACATGGACAAACGAAATATTGCTACTCTGGCCAAAAGAGGCACAACGTGGCAGGCAATACAGTTCCAATGTTTCTAAAAGTGAGTTAACAGCAACACGATCTGAATTCCAGCTTTTTGTTTCAGATAGAACCCACTTGATATCAGAGATTTTCCCAGTCACTTGATTGGAGCTGGCCAGAAAAGAGAGGAATCATGCATTTAGTTGCTCTCCACCCATTTGCATTTTGTAAACCAGCATTTGGCACCTGTGTCCTCAAGCTCTGTCCATGTAAACACAAGTAACTCTGTCCCCAGCTGTTTTCTGTATAGGGACTATGATGTCAAATTGGCCCTTTACCTACCACATCACAGAGCTGGCAGGGATTAGTTGTGCCCTCAGTTTCTAGAACTGAGTTCTGAAAAATTCAGTCTGAGTTCCAGGGCTTTAAATCAGGGAGAAGTCTCCTGATACCCCAGTAACTTCTGTTCACTTGCATGGATCTTGCATGCAGACAGAGATATGCAGTCAGCAAAAGGCACACATAGGCCGGAGCCTTTCAGAAACAGGCACTGTGCATATCTCACTTCAGTTTGTGCACTTCGGAATATTAGTTGTGACTCTCCATTCTTCTCTGTACAGTGACATTGGTATTTTCTAAGAGCCCTTATGCTCCCACTTGCAGATGGTGCATGGAAAAACAGTTGCTGCTCTGGCCAAAAGATTGATGGATTGGGAGGGGAGTACTGTTTCAGAAACTGAATATATACCAAAAATTTGCGATTTCCAGCACATTCTTTGGGAAAGAAAGCTCCTGATTGCACAGATTCTCCCATTCTCTTGAAAGGAGCTGCCTGGAAAAGAGGGACATTTTGCATTAAGATACACTCCACGCATTTGGGCTTTGAAAACCAGCATCTGGCAGTTTACTCTTCAGGCTTTAATGGTCTAAAGACAAATAGCGGTGCCCCAAGGCTTGTTTCTACAAAGGAGTGTGATGTCATAATGGGACTTTCACTGCTACAAACACAGGTAATGTACAGGAACCAAGTGTAGCTTCCTGGCAGGATAATGCAAGG
Source organism: Thryonomys swinderianus (assembly GCA_004025085.1). NCBI lineage: Eukaryota > Metazoa > Chordata > Mammalia > Rodentia > Thryonomyidae > Thryonomys > Thryonomys swinderianus. Next base: position 4,831 of record PVIC010003622.1, on the reverse strand, counting down.
AGCAGACAGGTAATAATTTGCACTCCGTTTCTGATCCTGACTATTCAAAAACCAGGTGAGTCCCAGGTGTTGATTTGAGGGAGAAATCTCTGTATATCCCACCACCTCCCATTTCATTGAATGGAGCTTGCTGGCAAATAGAGATATTCATCTGTAGAAACACAGTCTTTTTCTGGAGTTTTCCAAGGCAGGCACTGTGCTTTTCTCACGTCAGATTCTACAAATCAGAACACTGCATGTGATTCTCCACCATTTAGCTGTATAAAGCGAGCAATATTTGCATAAGAAGCCAAAGTTCTGCACAGTCTCAAGGAGCATGGAGGAACAAACACTTCATACACTTGCAAAAAGAGGCACAGACTGAGCAGAAGATATAGTTCCACTCAGGTTGTGAAACTGAGTTCACAGCAATATGATCTGATTTCCAGCTGTATCTTTGTGTGAGAAACACGCTGATAGCCCTGATTCTCACACTGGCTCATTTAGAGGTTGTCAGCAGAGATATGCCTCATGCTACTAGGTGTAATCCATGCCTTTCGACGTTGCAAACAGGCATTTTGCACCGCTCTCTTCAGTCTCTAACAATCCCAACACAAGTAGTGTTTCCCTAGTGCTTGTTTCTACGAAGGGAGTGTGATGTCATAATGGGCCTTTCTCTACCACAGACACAAGTAGGTTAGATGAACAAACTCTTGTTATTGCTAGGAAAAAGCAGAGAGCAGGTAGGTAGTAATGTAGCACACAGTTTCAGGGTCTTGGTTCACCAAAACATCCATTGAGTTCCTGCTCATTTTTTCATGTATCCTGCTCATCTTTTCACTGATATCCAAGAAACTCCCAGTCAATGAAGAAGGCTGGTGGGCAAATGGAGATGTCCATGGAGCAAAAGGCACTGCTAGGCAGGATTCATTCTGAAACAGACACTGTGCATATCTCATTTCAGATTCTTCCCAAGAGAACATTAGTTGTGATTCTGCACTGCTTGGATGCACAAAGAGAGCAATATTTTCATAAGAGGATTTGTTCACCCACATTCAGAGTGAGCATGCACAAACTGTTGCTACTCTGTCAAAAAGGGGAACAGAGTGGGCAGGGAGTACAGTTCCACTCAATATCTGAAATTGAGTTTAGAGCAACACGGTCTGAATTCCAGCTCCTTTTTTTGGGGGGGAGAAACATAGCGATAGCATAGATTCTCCCACTCACTTGAAAGGAGCTGCCCAGAAAAAAGAGACATCGTGCATGACCTTGTCATCCAGGTATTAGGGCTTTTTAAACTAGAATTTGGATCTTCTGTGTTTAGGCTCCAACCATCCAAGTACAAGTACCTGTAGCCCTCTGTTTGTTTTAATAAAGGTAGTGTGATGTCAAAATGGGCATTTCTGTACCAGAGACTCACTTAGTGTAGAGTGACAAACACTTGCTTTCTGGCCAGAAATCCCAGAGAGGAGGCAGGGAGTATGTTTTCACTCAGTTCCTGAAACTGAGGTCACAGACACATGGTCTGAGTTCCACGACCTTGCTTCAGTGATAAATGTCCATATATCCCACAAACACCATTTTGCTTGAAAGGATCTTTCACACAAATTGAGACATCCAGGCCAAAACGGCATCCCTAGGCAGGATATTTCTGAGACAAGCAGTGTGTCTTCCTGGCTTCAGATTCTACCCATTAGAATATTACACGTGTTTCTTCAAGGCTTGCGTGTACTAAGAGATGGGTTTTCGTGAGAGGCCTTTTTTCTGCAGGCACGGGCAACATGGACAAAAAAAATTTTGCTACTCTGGCCAAATGACTCACAGAGTGGCAGGGAATACAGTTCCACTGTTTTTAAAAGTGAGTTTAGAGCAGCATCGTCTGAATTCTAGCTCTTTGTTTGGGAGATAAACCACCTGCTATCACAGATTCACCCATTTACTTGAATGGAGCTGGCCTGAAAATAGAGAAATCATGCATTAAATTGTCATCCACACATTTGAGCTTTGAAAACCTGCATTTGGCACCTGTGTCCTCAAGCTCTGTCTAAACACAAGTAATTCTGCCCCCCAGTTGTTTCTTTATATGGGGACTATGATGTCAAAATGGGCCTTTCCCTACCACAGTGCAGAGTAGGCAGGGAATGGATGTGCCCACAGTTTCTAGAACTGAGTTCACAAAAAATGGGTATGAGTTCCAGGGCTTTAATTCAGGGAGACGTCTCCTGATACCCCAGAACCTGTTGTTCACTTGGATGGATCTTGTGGGCAAACAGAGATGAGCAGTCAGCAAAAGGCACACCTCAGCTGGAGTCTTTTAGAAATAGGCACTGGGCATATCTCTATTCAGTTTGTACCCCTTAGAATATTAGTTGTGACTCTCCACTTCTTTTCTGTACAATGACATCGGTATTATCTAAGAGCCTTTATGCTCCCACTTGTAGATGGCACATGGACAAACAGTTACTATTCTTGCCAAAAGATTGGTGGATTGGGCGGGGTGTACAGTTTCACTAAGTTTCTTAAACTTAATTTATAACAAGACTGTCTGAATTCCAGCACCTTCTTTGGGAATGAAAGCTCCTGATTGCTCAGAATCTCACATTCCCTTGAAAGGAGCTGCACGGGAAAGAGGGACATTTTGTTTCAAGTTACACTCCACCAATTAGGGCTTTGAAAATCAGCAGCTGGCAGTTCATTCTCCAGGCTCGAATGGTCTAAACACTAATCGCGGTGCCCCAGGGCTTGTTTATACAAAGGGAATGTGATGTTATAATGGGACTTTCACTCTGCAGACACATTTTGTGTACCGGAACAAACAGTTGCTTAGTGGCAGGAAAGCACAAGGAGTAGAGAGGTAATAATCTGAACTCCATTTCTGAAACTGATTACTCAAAAACAAAGTCTGAGTCCCAGGTGTTGATTGGAGGGAGAAATGTCCATATATCACACCACCTCCCATTTGATTAAATGGAACTTGCGGGCAAATGGAGATAACCAGCTGTAGAAACGCAATCCTTGTCTGAAGCTTTTGAAGCAGGCACTGTGATTTTCTTGCTTCAGATTCTACCAAGCAGAACACTGCATGTGTTTCACCAATGCTTGCATGTACAAAGAGAGCAATATTTGCATAAGAAGCCAAAGTTCTTCACAGTTTCATGGAGCATGGAAGAACAAACTGTTCCAACACCTCCAAATAGAGGCACAGACTGACCAGGGAGTATACTTCCACTCAGTTTTTGAAACTGAGTTCACAGCAATATGGTCTGATTTCCAGCAGTATCTTTGGGTGAGAAACATGCTGATAGCCCAGTTTCTCCCATTTGCTTGTTGAGACATTGCCAGAAGAGATAGGCATCTTGCTACTAGTGGTAATTCACACATTTCGATGTTGGAAACAGGCATTTTGTAGTGCTCTCTTCAGTCTCTAACAGTCCCAACCCAAGTAGCATTGCCCCAGTGCTTGTTTCTATGAAGGGAGTGGGATGTCATAATGGGCATTTCTCTACCACCGACACAATTAGGGTAGATGAAGAAACTTTTGTTACTGCCACGAAAAGGCAGAGAGCAGGTAGGTTGTAAAGTAGCACACAATTTCAGAAACTTGGTTAACCAGAACACCATTTGAGTTCCTGTTCATTGTTTCATGGACAAGTCTACTGATATCCAAGAAACCCCCAATCACATGAACTGAGCTTGAAGGCAAACGGAGAGGTCCAGGTAGCAAAAGGCACTGTTGGCTGGATTCATTCTGAAACATGCACTGTGCATATCTCATTTCAGATTCTTACCAGTAGAACATTAGTTGTGATTCTGCATTGCTTGGATATAAAAAGAAAGTGGTATTTTCATAAGAGGATTTGTTCTTCCACAGGCAAAGTGAGCATCCACAAAATGTTGCTACTCTGCCGGCAGACTGGGGAACAAGCAGCAGGCGGAGCGGACCCAGCAGCTCTGGGCCCACAGTGCTGTGTTTCCAGCAGACTGAGGAATGAGCGGCGGGCGGACCGGACCCAACAGCTCTGGGCCCACCCTGCCGTGTCTCCGGCGGACTGGGGAACTGGCGGCGGGTGGACCAGACCCAGCAGCTCCAGACCCGCCGTGCCATGTGTCCAGTGGACTGAGAAACCAGCGGCAGGTGGACGGGACCCAGCAGCTGCAGGCCCCGCCTTGCCCTGATTTCCAGCGTACTGAGGGAACAGCTGCAGACGGACTGGAACCAGCAGATGCAGCCCCGCTGTGCCTTGCTTCTGGCGGACTGAGGGAGCAGCACGCGGACCCGGCTTCAGGGTGCAGTCCATTTCCAGTGGACTGAAGGCCGCCCACCAGCCCACTGTATCCTGGAGCTGTGCAGTGAGGAGTCAGACATAGAGGTAACTCATAAGCTCAAAGTATCCAATATAGAATCTAACAAACATTTTATCTTATTTACTGTGCTTAATACTGATAATGGCATTTATTATATTATGGTAACAAATATGATGTGATTGTTCTGCTCAAATACCTACCATGATGTGTCAGGAGTGAGAACTCTCAAGGGTTATTACAGATTCAAGGAGGACCCCCCAGGAAAGTGCTGCTTCTAAAGGGCCCCAGATAATAGAAAGAGACCTGCAACAAACATTGTCCTGTCATCAGACAAAGAAGAACATTAAAAACAACGAAAGAGTAGAAATGGGAAAATACACAAAAAAACAGACACAAAGATCACCACCACAGGGGAAATTCAGAGAAAAGGGAAATAGGGCAAACTGAAACTCAAAAACCAGGACTCTTGGAGATGGTAACTAAAGCAGATCTAGTAAAATGGAAAGCAGAACTCATCTCTGAGATCAAAACAGAGATACTGTCCTCA